>PVIJ01007468.1:0-82283 GCA_004024925.1 Scalopus aquaticus
AATAGATGATTGGATCCAGAAGATGTGGTCCATATACACAATGGAATACTATTCAGCATGGAAAGAAGATAAACACATGCAATTTGCAGCGACATGGATGGAATTAGAGGGGATCATACTCAGTGAAATAAGCCAGAAAGAAAGAGAAAAATATCGAATGGTTTCACTTATAACAGGACTATAGGGAGGCTGGGTGGGAGAGAGACAATCAGTGGGGGGGGGGAGGGAGGAGGGAGCCAGAGGGAGGGAAGGGAAAGAACTTCTAAATTCTAAAAACCAAACACCTAAGTACAAAAAGGTTTCTTCTACTTCTGAGAACTTTCACCATAGTAAAAGACCCAGTTTATTTATAAAAGCAAGGCCCTATAGGGAAACTTTCCTTAATAAAGCTTGTGATAAAGAGCAGCAGTAAAAATACTTACCTGCACAAATAATTCTATGTATCATTAAATCTGAAAATTAAAAAAAAATCATGTGGAGCGCAGCAACCTAACCAAGGATTTGTCTCTGTCAGAGTCGCATTAAGCATTGAATTATGCATCTCCCATTCCCAGCAGCGCTTGCTGGGGCATTGTATTCTAATGATAGTTCAAAGCAGCTAAAATGAGAGAATTAGCATAAAGCCCGGTCCTAAAGGGCTATTGGAGTCCAGAGTTTATTACTTTTATTCATTCCATAGTAAACATGCCACGAGGACAGCTCTCAGCTGGAGATGGGAGCTGCTCCGGTTGCTGGAGAATAATATAGATAAAACTACTGCATGCCCTCAAGGAGCAGAGTTAGTGCCCTTAGAGGCACACCTTTGATTGCACAAGAGTAAAGGTCAAAGCTCCTTGAAGTGGAAGGTCAGAATTGCCTGGGGGGCTCAGGTGCACTGAGAAAGCAGGGTCTGCTTCAGTAGTCTTGAAGTAGAAAGAAATCGAGGCTTGGAAGTTGCTGGAATTTCCCAGGGGATGTAAATCCTAAGTTGGAGACCCGGAATTGGAAGCCAGGTCTCCTTCCTCCTGCTCCTGCCTCCTTACCAACGTGGGGCTGACTTTCCCATATGGCCACCCAGGCGCGCTCATGGCCCACAGTGCCCCAGCTTATGCCTCCAATAGCACCGGGGGAGGGGGTATGTTGGGACTGACATTTATGGGTGAATTGGTCACTGATTACAGTGGTTTCAAGGTGACGCTTAGAGCTATGGTTCCAGCATGCGGTCTCTGGGCCAGCAGCATCGGCCTCACCTGGGACGGTGTTAGAAATGCAAAGCCCCCAACCTTCGGGAACATGGGTGGGGGCCCCATCATTTGTGCTTGAACAACCCTTCCAGGTGGCCGTGATGGCGCGAAGGTGCCAGAACCATTGTTTTAGAAGACTTCCGAAGCGCCTGCTTTCAGGAGCCTGTCAGTGCTTGTCCAGAAGTAACTATAATTCATGTACCTCTTAGCAGGAGGGGCCTAGCGCTTGCTACTCCATGTGTGGTTGGGGGTCAGACATCGTGTCACCTGGGAGCTTGTGCCAATCACACCATCCCGGCTTACCCCAGACCTCCTGTAAGAGGGCGGTCCTCAGGAAAGGGGGGTGTCCCAGGACCCCACCCCCACCTCAAGCCAGAGAGAGCCAAGACACCTAGGACTACGAATCCCAGAATGCCATCATTGGGCCTCCCTGGTGGCGCAGTGGTTGAGCACTGCGCTGTGGAGCTGTCGGCAGCGGCGACGACGAGAGTTCGACAACCGGCCAGGGAGAATCCCACATGGCGCGGCAGACCCCTCCTGCCTCACCCACTGCTCCCCTCAGCAGTATATTTCTGATCTGCCTGTTCTGCTCCCCACTCTGTCTCTGGTGAACCCTCTCGCTGCCCCACGCCTCTGGCCTGTACCCCAGCTTGTATGTATAAATAAAAAATAATTCTTTAAAAAAAATTAAAAAAAAAAAGAATGCCATCATCACCGAGGGAAGGATGCGAGGACTGAGGGTGGAGTTAAGCAATGGTTTGGGGATTTAAAAACCAGACCTGTGAGCTTGGAGGGGGGCTATTGCTCGTGGGTGTGGATCGCCAGGTTTTGAGTGGGCCATAAGATTCCAGCTCAGCGGAACTGGTAGGACGCAGTCACCAATTTATTCTTTATCTTTTTCCCTTCCCTTTTTGTAAATAAACCCTTTTTATTAATTTTGTTGTGTGTGTCTGCAGTTGAGTCTTTTAAGTCCCTTTTAAGTGCACGGGTGAGAACCCAGACAGGTACCCCATTTATTTCGGGGCTGCCCTGTAACACTCCCACATCAGAATCTGGACTTTACCTGACGTGCTGGTGCATGTTAAACCTGGAGAGGGCGCCAAGCAGAGGCCACTGAATTCAAAGCCCAGGTGGTCAAGCTGGTGAGTTTCAGTGTGGTCGCGGATCAGACTATATTCAAAATTTTTTAAGCACAAGTCCCCACCTTCTGCAACTGGTTCCTCACTCTGTAGGTACATAAAGAAAGTTGTTAGCATCACAGTTGAATTAAAAAAAAAAACAGGGGCCTCCCTGGTGGCGCAGCAGTTAAGCGCTGCGCTGTGGAGCTGTCGGCAGCGGCGACGAGAGTTCAACGCCCGGCCGGGGAGAATCCCACATGGTGCGGCAGACCTCTCCTGCCTCGCCCGCTGCTCCCCTCAGCAGTGTATTTCTGATCTGCCTGTTCTGCTCCCCGCTCTGTCTCTGGTGAACCCTCTCGCCGCCTGTTCTGCTCCCCACTCTGTCTCTGGTGAACCCTCTCGCCGCCCCACGCCTCTGGCCTGTACCCCAGCTTGTATGTATAAATAAATACATCTTTAAAAAAAAAACAAACAAACAAACAGCAATACTAATTTGGTGCCTGCTGTGTACCAGGTATTGTGTCTAAGCACCAGGAGCACACATGCAGGCACTTCCTTAAGCAGAATAAATTGGGAAGGAAATGAAAAGCCAAAAAAAAAAAAAAGAGGAACCAAAACAAAAAGTGTGTGAGGCGCAGTAAAAGGAGCATTCACGAGACCCAGGGCTCTGCTGTGAAGAAGTGCTGCTCTTGCGTGGGGGTGGGGGCCATCATGGAGGGCTGCCTGGCGGGGGCCTCTGGAGTGTGAGCTGGAAAACAGCAGGACTGGAGACTGTCTCAAGTCTCTGGAGACCAGCCAGAGAGGTGATGCTGAGGAGAAAATGTAAGTGGATTCCTACCTGACTTCACATGGAAGTTTCTGGTACCAGAGAAACTTTCAGTTGACTCACTGCGGTGAGGGGAAGAAAGCTTAAGCAATGCGTGAGGTCAGCCAACCTGCGAGCTGCAGACAGGCGTGCGACCCGGGCAGCAGGGTTTCGGGTCTACATCTGGTCTGCCAGACCACACTACCCATTTGACCCCCCGCTCCCCGGTCTTGACAGAATTAGACTGATAGGGGTGTGTGTGTGTGTGTGTGTGTGTGTGTGTGTGTGTGTGTGAGAGAGAGAGAGAGAGAGAGAGAGAGAGAGAGAGAGAGAGAGAATGCCATCCTCTTTTTTCTGACTGGCCCACTGGGCCATTCTGGCAAAGTCTTCCTAAGCGTGGCTCCGCCCGGCTGGTGGCCTCTTGACAATGTGATTTCACTGCTCTCTTCTCATAGCTAGGAGCCCATGGCAGTCATGATAAAAGATTTCAAATCCTCTCCACTTCAGCTATTTCTGCTGCAGAAGATTCTCTCCATGATAAACCCGTGGACAACGGGAACATTTAACTCGGCAATCGCATAATTTCTGGTCCAATCCTCCGTCCAAACCCCAATGTATGTTTTAACATTTAGACTTCAGTTGCGGCCTACAACGTACACAAAAGTGCCTAAGACAAAGGTACAATGTGACCCGTTTCACCACCAACTGTGCCGAGGCCCGCGGCACAGCCACAGCAGCTCTCCTGTCCCTCCTGTCTACCCTGTCCAGCCTTGCCCATCACAGGGGGTCCCTCTCTGCCCCTGCCCCACCATTCGCCTCCCAGCTCACCTTGGCAAGTGCCTGCCGCTTTCAGGAAAGGGCTCAACCAGTTTACCAGTCTCGTGGGGATGCCCCATTGGAATCAGTCAGCAGGACATCTAGCACCGTCCTCCATATGGGGTGGAAAAATGGAGCATTTCTACTGTATTCCGAAACTAATGGAAAGTCACTGCAAAGTTTTGAGCGACGGCGATCACACGCAGACATGAAACGCCTCAGCGGAAGCATCTAATCATGCCAGATTGTTCATAGCAGCTACTGCCTATTGATAGCTCATCCATTTCCCCCCATACTGTAATTTTTGGACTTTCTGTATTAGCTATAATATATCTGTATTTGGTTTTATAAGGTTTTTTAAATTAAGTAATTTGGACTGAGGGTAGCAGGAGGACTTGTTTTATAACTGTACTGTTCTTAATAGTTTTCATATTCGGTTGATTAGATTAATAAATTAAATGACCCGAGGGATTATAAGATCATCAGCTGTACCAAAATGTTCAGCCACATAAAATTAAATCTGAAAATTAAGTTTGGTGAGACTGAACTCTGATGTATTTAGAACTGAATGTGTGCTGGAGATGAGCGATGGAAAAACCTTCCAGAAGAACTTAGCTATTTTCCTTGAAAAAGGTCACTTTAAATTGTGTTACAAATTCAAGAAGTATTTATCAAAAATCAATCATTAAACTTTTAATCTGTACTTATTCCTGGGTTGCCTCAGACACTTATGGCCTCCACTCTGCCTTCTGTTCTATATTCTTGAGGACGGATGAAAATATCTATCTGGATTTTAATTACTCTTTCCATTATATTATTTTATTTAAGATACATTAATGTGTGATTTAGTGATATTTTTACATGATCAAATGTTATAACTATAATGTCTAATTTCATATCCGTTTGCCTTGAACAGTATGGATATTGTATAACAGAAAAATAATTCTAAAACACAGAGTAATCTTCACTCATAACAACATGGATAGGTGACAGACTGACTTGGTTTCAAGAATAAAATTTTTCTCTTTTCAAACTGCAATTTACCCTCAGGAATGTAATTCTTATTTAATGAACCCGAAAATAAAATAGTAGCTTCACCCCATCACACAGTAGACAGTGTAATTTACATATATTACTCTCCTTTCCCTGACCCCAAGAGCTGTGTGGCTACAGGTGGGGTCAACTGAACAGAAATGAACCAAGGCTTGGCTGCTCTTGTGCCCGCCTACCAAGGTAGGACTTTTCTTTCCTGTTAATGTCTCACCCAGTTTTTCCTAAGAGGTCTTCATGGGATATCACAGTTCATCAACAGATCTACCCGCCATACCCAATATCTACCATGTTTTGCTCAGCTCATCCTGTGATCTGCTCCCTATAAGCCAGCAGAGAGCACCTCAGTCTTTCCCAGTGGAACTGGTGTCATGGCCAAACCTGTTCTCTCCAGAGAGCTGCAAGTGACCCAGAGGCAGAACATGTACAACTTAGGAATGATACAAATCAGTCTTCCACAGCCTGTCCACTCTCTGCCATCTAAGTCTCAACATATGCTGCTTGACCCAGGGACTCTGGCCAGAGAGTTGATATTGAAGAGAAAATACAAGTGAATTCCTGCCTGACTTCATAGAAAAAACCAGTCATAAAAAAAGTGGAATTAAAGACCTAAAGGGGATTAAAGACCTAAATTTGAATGATGGAACTATAAAGCAAATGAAGAGAAAGTGGGAGAATAGATTTCTCAGAAGGAATTGAAAAAGGGTTTTTAAACAAAACACTCAAGGCTTACATCATAATGAGATTGAAGATGGCTGGGCTAGATTATTTCCATACTAAAACTTTCTGTTTTATAAAGGAACCAAGGACTAAATATTACAGGTCATGGATTGGGAGTATATATTTGCAATGAGCCAAACCCATGAAGACCTTATATCTAAATACATAAGGAACATCTGCAAATCAACATAGAGAATTGGGAAAAAGACATGACAAAGAAATTAAAGGGAAAGGAACCCAAATGGTCAACCATGAAGGTGGTGGAGGTACACTATGGAATATTAGACAGCAATGAAAATCCAGGATCTGACCAAAGAGTACACTGGCAACATGGGACAAAAAGATCTTCCAGTGATGATAATGATGACGATGATGACGACGATGATGATGATGATGTGAAAATAAAGGTCAGTATAAGAATTAAGATAAGATCTACAGTCCAGTGCCACTTATGTTGTCCTGATACATGTACACAAATTAATACTACCTTTTTCTTCAAGATCTTCAAAAGATGTATTACTCAGATGATGGGCCTCTTGAACTCATTATCCAATTTTTTCTCTTCCCTTGTCTTTCTTTTCCTTCTCTCCACTCTCTCTGTTTGATTCAACTGGGTTGTATGAAGGGTTAATATAAACCCACCACCAACATTTTTCTACACTGTCACTGTTGTTAGGCTGTCATGGAAAGGGACAAAACAACTCATTCTACAAGCATACACTATGATCCTGGACACCCCTAGCACTTCCTGGTCCTTTGCTTTGGGTCATGATTGGGGAACATGTAATTTATTCCAGAGAGCAATTGATCTATCTCTATGTCTGTCATTGTCACCATCTCTATCTCTATCTCTGCATCTCTCTGCTTCTCTCTCAACCCCCTGAACTCGTCTGCTTTGGTAGCCTATTTGGAAGGCAGCCTCAGATACTCAGGAACTGATCCCTTGAGAAAGAAGATTCAGAGTAGCTTAGCCAGCCCGTTTCCTGGATGGCTTGCTTTGGTGCTGCAATCCCCATGGGCAGTTGCACATGTCCAGTGGTGGAGAAGTGATATCTAGTCAGTTGAAAAAACACTTCTCTATTTCTCCAGTTGCAAACATGGGCATACATTTTAGAGAAAAACCACAACATGTATGCACAAAGACACAGGTACCAGAATGTTTACAGCAGCTGTGTTTTTAGTAGCAAAAAATTTGTAAGCGACCTAAATGTCCATTAACAGCAGGCTGTAAATTTAAATATGCACTAGACTACCGAAAAGTAATGCAAATAAATGAATGGCTGCTATAGCGATGAAAAGGTATAGACCCTGCAAACCTAATGTTGAATAGTAAAGCAAAGGATGGAAGGATATGTTCAGTATGACACCATTTACATAGAGTTTCAAAACATCACAAGCAATATTATACATCATTAAGGATGTGTAATTATGTGGTAAATATTTGAAGAACTACATGGGACTGACACCAAAACAAAATCAGATTTGATGGTATTGGAAGAGGAAGAGGAAGAGAAAAACATGGCACTGGGGAGGTTATGCAGAACATTCCAACCATACCTCTGATCTTTCTTTCTTTAAAACAAAATCCAAAGTAATAGGGTCAATTGATAGGATCTGAAAAATCTGGGTGGTAGGTACACAGGAATTGACTGGAGAAAATTATCGAGGAAATGTACATTTTGAGTATGTCACACAAAAAGCACAACATAAGCCAATGCATGTTAGAGGAATAGACAAAGTTACCTGCACACCTAGGTCTCGGCTGGTGCAGTAACTGTATTAGTCACTCGCGACTGGTCCCATTCCGTTGGCAATATCATAACCCAAATCGTGAAAATGTCAAACCAGGGCTCTGCGGTGCACTAAAAAGAATTTTGTGGGGGGAGAAAGCATTTTATGAGAACAATGAAACTGATATCACTGAACAAATATCTGTGAATGGTTTGCTCTGTTCGCTGAACACTAAACAATGGCTATCAAAACTGGGAAGAAAAAAACGAAGTAACAGGAAGGAAGCATCTAGAATTGAGGAAAGGCATGAGCTCGCAGAAGGGAAAGATCCACAAAACTCCAGGCAGGATGAATGAAAGAAAATTCCAGACCTAGACACAACCCGGTGGAATTCTGCAAGCAAACTGAAGAACCAGACCTCGTGCAGGGGCGGGGGCGGGCCGCCCTTCAAAGAAACAGGGGTGGCACTGGGCAAACCGCGCAGAAAGGCCGGGGGCTGGGCCGTCCGGCTTCTCCACATCTAAGTTTGAGCCCGCAGGCCTCACGCAGCCGAATGATCCATTAGGCATAGGGCAGAGTAGAGGTATTTTCAGGCCTGCAAGATCAGAAAGGTCACATTCCACATGATCTTTATGAGAAAATTCCTCTAGGCAATGCTGGCCACAGGAAACCATGGCTAAGAGAGCTGGGAGGGAAGTTGTAGGATGGTATGTGTTCAGATAAAAACAGGTTTATCCTAGAAGAGGAAGTCAGAGGCTGCAGCAGGGCGTGTCTCCAGGAGGGCTGATTCCGCGCAGAGATAGCCGGTGGGGATGCCCCGGTGTGGGGGAGCGCTTGTGGCTCGGTGGCTGCACGTGTGACAGGTTAATGGTGGTTGCAGATTCTTTGTCACTTCCAGTTGGAAGGGAAACCTAGTTCTTGTCTAGAATCTGGTCTGGGCTGGTAATTCGGTTGACCAAAAGAAAGCTCTTGAGTGACTTTTCCAGATGAGGTCATAAAGACTGTAGCTTTTTTTTTTTTAAGATTTATTTATTTATGCATATAAGAGCTGGGGTGTAGGCCAGAGGTGTGGGGGATGAGAGGATTCACCAGAGACAGAGTGGGGAGCAGAACAGGTGGATTGACTGAAATACACCGCTGAGGGGAGCAGCTGGCAGACAAGTCTGCAGCACCATGTGGGAAGCTCCCTGACTGGGAATTGAACTTGTGCTGCGGTGGCTACAGACAGCTTCAAAGTGCTGAAACTTAACCCGTTGTACCAACAGGGAGGCCCAGGACTGCAGCTTTTGCCTGTTTTTTTTGGGACACTTGAGATGTCCATTTTGGAACTCAGCTACCCTGTAAGAGACGGTGCAAGCTGGCAAACACTGCACCATGAGAAGGCCTGGCCTCGAGGAAGAGGGCACAGGTGAGCCTGCTTCACAGCCCCAGGCCACGCGATAAGTCATCTCAAAGCCCTGTCAGACCTCAGAGGACCCTGGCCTCAGTCCTCACTGGATGCAATCACGTGAGACTACACGTGAGAAGCACACAGCTGAGCCCATTCCCAGACCCAGGAGAGAAGACAATAGAACGTTCTTTAAGCTTCTACACTTTGGGGTGGTTTCTAATGCAGCAATCGATATTCCAAAAAGTCCATTTTAATTTTGTCACTAAGGAAATCCTATAGAAACTCCAGAGGGAAAAGCCTAGAAAGTAAATACAAAGGAATCTAAACATGACATGATTTTGAGAAATTGATGCTAAGGAAAGGGATTCTATTTTAGTCTGATGTTATCAACATTCTTCAAATGATTTGGAAGCCATGATATTGTAGATCGAGCCTGAGTCGGAGCAGGAATGACTTCATGTTAGCGAGAGAAATGAAAAGGTCATAACCTTGAGAAGGAAGTAAGATAAATGTGCACTTTAAGAAAGAGGGATCAGCTTTAGTTAAAGGGAGAACATGAAGCGATCACATTCTGTTAGGCAAACGCGGGGCACAAAGTTGCCTTGTTTCAGTATCTGCTTGAATATTCTGTCTGCTACAGAATCTGTCCAGGCTAAATGTGATTCCAGTGGTGTTCTGCCTATGTTCATTTGTGTTAGGAAACACCTTTTTTTTTTGGATGTCTTATGATGCGGAAAGTCTAACCTGGTAAGACCTCTCTTAAATATGTATGTGGCCTATAGCCATCCCACTGAGAAATATTAATCATAGCCTCTCTGTATGTAGTTCAATATTTAAACACATTTTAAGTAATTTCAGTCACAAGACAAGGTTAGTATGGGAAAGTCTCATGCTTCTTAAATTATATCTGTTAATCATTTAACACAGGCTTCTAAACTTGAACATGCTTTAGAATAATCTGGAGGGCTTGTTAAATCAGTTTGCTGGACTCCACCCCAGTGTGGCTCAGTGGGTCTGGCGTGGAGTGTAGGAATCGGCATTTCTAACGGGATCACAGGTGCTGTGCCATGGCTGATTCAGTGGCCACACTTTGACACCAGCAACTGAAGCTATCACGAATTCATGGTCAGTCTCCTTTCCCTCCGTGTGTGGGGCTGTGTTTCCTTTTCTGATTGCCTAACAATGGTTTACGGCACTGTTATGATTTAGGAGAGTAGGTTTGAGGCTCCTTCAGGGTATAGGGTTCTTTGTTTCACCCTCCACAAAGCTCTGGGTTACTTTATGGGCTGACTCATGTCTTCCCAGCTTACAGTGCTTTACAAAATTTGGATCCCTACCCGTGGTAACAATGTCAATGTGAAGGTACTAATGGCCCCGGATGAGTGGGAATGAAGAGGTGGTGAGGGGAGGACAGAAGGGGGGTGACAAAGAGCTGCATTGACACGGGTGAGGAGCCTAAAGAGACAAAAGATGATTGACAAGAAGCAGAGAGATAATTATAAATTTAAACTCAAAAGGTAAACAGGAATGGAACTTAATAATAATATCTCTCAGACATTGGTTAGGGGAGTAGAATGAAAGATGAGGGTAACACCAGCGAATTCCTTATCTTTCAAGAGGTAGTTGTGGAAATTGTCCAAAGCTGGTAAGTCAAGAAATTACAATATTTGGAATCAAGGAGAAAATCACTGGAAAAACTAAAACCAGAAGCTGGTGCATCGGCCTGTCTCTTGGAACTGGGGCTGAGGGAGGGGAGTTGTGGGTGGCAGAAAATTGCTTTTTGTTAGTTCCTCCATGGCATTTAAATAAAAAAAATACCTGCTGCTATTGCTTTAGTTTAAATCAAGCTATTTACTTGGCCACAGATTGAGGGACAAAATTGGAATTCCTGAATTCAAATCTTGATTTGACTAAGCAGCTTTGATTTGGGGCAAGTAATTTGGACTCTCTAATCTCAATTCCCTTTCTTAAAAATACGAAAGTAGAAATTTCTCATCGGTTGTCCTGGGAAATACATGTGACGCATGAAGACCGTTGAGCACTGTAGCTGGCCCGCTGGCCTGCCTATGTATTAGGTATCATCACCAGCACCATCCTCGTCATTATAAATGTCATTGCAGTCACACTGGCAACAGCCTGGATATTGAATTGGCGGCAGCGAGGGGCAGAGGCAGAAAGGAGGTAGGTAAGTCAAGTTGGTCGGGTGGCATGCTATGTTTATTTGCTGCGCACACAGTCTGCGTGTGTGTGTGTGTTGTTTTGCCTTGTCACATCTTTCTCAGAAATCCAAGGAGTCCTAAAGGAGTATTTCAGTAAGACCTGATTTAACAATACAGCTTTGGAAAATAAAGGCAGAGAATAAAGGGCCACAGGTCTCGGAAGGAAGTGAGCCCTGTTCCACAGCTATTTTCACAGGGCTCTACTTCCAGATGAATAACTCTGGAGCCAGCACCCTGAGCCAACTCATCCCTTTGCCATAAATATTTGAGAAAAGCACGGTAACACTGGTTAAAGTTTAGCATCTTTAATAATTCATCTGCCAGCTGATTTATTCCATCTAACCTGATTTCAAAGACATAATTTGACTCTAAAATGAGGGCAATGAAAAAAGTCATACTGCCAGAGCAAGCTTACCTATGGGCTTGGCACCAATAAAATCTTGACCTGCACAGGCCAGTACATCATAATCATTGGAGTTTCCAGCCCCAGAGCAACTTGGCGTATTAACATGGAAATATATCCAAAGAATGTGCCTGGGCCAGGGCAGAGAAGGCTGAAAGGTGCCTCCTTGGCCTTTGGTGATTTACATCACACTGTGGGTCCGGAAAATCCTTCAATTCTGCATTTCAACTGTCTACACTGTTCCTTCTGTCGCGAGGAATATGTGATCTCTTCAGCATCAGCTAAGGGAAGGGCCCCAGCGGCAGGGCAGACAGGCCCTAAGGTGGTCCCCACGGCTCCTGCCCCCGGGTGTTTTGCTCTGTACAGCCCTCTGCCCGGGAGCACGGTGGAAGCTGTGACGTGCTTCTAGCCCCCGGAATATGGCGGCAGTGTGGGTGTTCTGGAGATGCACTTACAGTCCCAAATCAGTGAGTTTTGAGTTCATCGAAAGGGAGGTTACCCCGAGTGGCCCTCACTTGATCAGATGAAAACCCTCAAAAGAAGGACTGGACACTTCCTGAGGTCAGAGGTTCTCCTGGTGGTGCTGACAGAACAGCAGCCACGTTGATGACGCGCTGCGGCGAGGAGCTTCGGGCAGCTTCTGTGGCTGGCCCAACCCTCCAGTCTCCACACCAGAACCAGCAGGGAGGGAGTTCCCCAAACAGCCCACATTATTCTAACAATACTGATGAGCTTAGAGGCCCATTCACTCCCTGGTGGGCGCGCAGTGCACGTGAGACCTTGACCGGAAGCTTGTGAGGCCTGAGCGGAGGACCCAGCTCGGCTGTGCTTCAGAAACTGTGAGATAATAAATGTGTGTTGCAGTAAGCGCTAAGTTTGTGTTGCTAACACAGCAATAGAAAATGGATAGAGGAGTGTGGCGGGGGAGGGGGATGGTGGGTGCTGGGCAGGTGGAGGGGGAAGGCAGACAAAGGGAGAAGATAATGGATAGAGTGGAGATTAGATAATGGAGATTAGATTTAAGTTAACTTTTATCAAACTTGTGCTCACATCTGCATTTGTTCCTTCTACCCTATGTGTATGTTAGACTGCAAAACATAATGGGCCACATCTCAGCGAGCCTGGGAGCAGGCTAGAACCCAAAGAAGAAGGAAATTTGGCCCAAGGACTGGTAGAAATGTGGGGAAAAGCAGAGGAAAGTTCCAGGTCTGGGCTGAGGGTTAGCGTGGGGTCAGCCTTTCGGGAAGGCCGATCTCAGGAAGTAGACTGCTGTCAGGTCTGTAGTTGCCACAGCGCTTCCCACGGCCCAGCAACTTATCAGTCATTCACAGACTAATGTGCAGTCAAAATGTTATGGCAGATTTTCAGGTCTTGGGAAAGAAAGGACTGTCCATGTCAATCACACACCATCGCAGACATCGCCGCTGGGAACCAGTGAGTGTGTTTGGGTCCGTGTGTATGTATTTGCACTGCTCAGGGGCTCCTCGCGCTGGTATTTGGAACTAGGATTGAGGAATGGGCTTGAATAAGTCGGGAGAGTATCTTCTACTGTCTCCATTATATAGACCTTTTAAACGCTTTTAGGGAGACCTGTGTGGGTGGGGGGGTGGGCGTCATGCGCAGTAACTGACAGGAGTTACCACCTTTTCTCCTTCCCCCAGCCTATGCTCAGTTCTAACTTCTAGTCTCTTCTCCACTCTTCTAGTCATTTCCTTCCTAGAACTTGGTGCAATTTGTCATTACTCTGTTTGGATTTACTCTTTCTGTCTCCCCGCTGGTCTTACACTGTGAAATACGGTAGCCACTAGCTGCAGGTGGGTGTTTAGACTTAATGAGATCACAGAGAGAGAATAATTCAGCTACTCAGTCATCCCGGCCACTCTGAAAGTGCTCAGTAGCCGTGTGTGGCTGTTTGCTGCCACACTGCACACTCCAGAGTCACACCCCTGCAGGCAGTTCTAACGGACAGTGCTGAGTGCTCCCCGGTCGGTCATTTCTACCTCTGGTGTCAGATCCTTTGAACAGCCGCGGCTTCATTCTACCTGGTTCCGACACGCGTGAGCTTCAGCTGACTCAGTCTAACTGAACACCGGTCCTCCGAACAACGTGGTTTACATTTCTCACCATGGTATGTTCACGGTAACTGCACAAAGTACAAACTTTGCTTTTAGCACTTCAGGCCCCAAATCACTACATATAAGTGAAATGCATGCATGGTGATTAGTGTCAACTGTGATGCTTTTCAAGTCTGTCAGCTCTTGGCCACTGGGCACTTGCTCTCCAGTTCATGCTCAGACAGCAGAGCACAGAGCGGTGCTGCTTCCTTTTTGGTGCCAAGTGGTAGCCACATAACATTTGATGAAAACAGATGATCGAAGGCGGAAATGGGCTAACAGAGATGAGGGTGTAGCTAAGAAGCTAAATGTGCTCATTCTGGAGGTGAAGTGGAAATCAAATGTGTCCGAGCAACAGAAGAAGCGGCTGCCCCCGGGGGTGCCCACACTGCACACTGGGAGCTGCAGCTCTGCGGCCAGGGCAGAGCGGGGAGGTGAGGTGCCAGCCACAGACACGGGGACGGGCGACGGGGAAAAGAATGAGGCTGCCCCAGGGGGAGCTGCACTGAAAAACCCCACTCCCCTGAAAGGAACTCTCAGGTATTTCACAACTCTGGAAAGCACAAAAAATCAAATGTTGGAAGTGGATCCAAATTTTGAAAGGCGTCTACAGTTTGCAAAGCATAGGAAAGCTGCTTGCTCCAATGCTGTAAGTTATATATAAAATACATCTATAATGACTAAAATAAGGCAAGCACTGTTCAAACTACTCTTAATAGGATTTTACCAAAAAGGTCCGCTTTCTCTCTTAAAGTTTCTAATGTTTTAAAAATGACTGTATCCAATAAACACCTTACCATCTTCATGTCCTTACACATCTGTAACTGACAGCAATTGAGTCATGTTTTAACAGACCTCTTAGAGGCCAGGGAACAACTGTAATCTGTCTTCGTTGTTATAAAGGGCGCTGTGCAGCTTTGATTCTGCTGGGCATCCCGACCGGCCCGCACCGCCTTGGCGAGTGAAGATGGCCTGGAGAGTGGACTCACTCCGAGACCCTCCTCTCCTGAGGAGTGACAAGGGACCTTCCGACTCTGGAAGGGGCATCCATGTTCAGCAGGCACACGGCGATCGTATCCGCCACGGCACCCCACCGCAACACGGCATTGCCCGGATCGGAAAGCTGGTAATAGCCGCTTGGGTGAGTGGCTGGACTAGGCCCGTCTCCTTAGTGGGTGGTGGAAAGGAGCCCCAGGGCATTTCGTGAAAGGGCAAGATGAGCAGTGAAAACAGGAGAAATAGTACCTGGTTGGAGGTTACCAAGAAGGTTCAGCTTCTGAATCCCATGTCCGCCAACCACCACAGCTAGCTCTGCCTACAGCTGTGAGTGATGATGCCACGAATGGCAGAGATTTTGGTCCAGACTGTAGGAAGGAACGTGAGAATTAGTAAGATATTGACATGAGAACGAAAAAGAAAAAAAAAACAATTCAATGCTTTGAGATGAATCCAAGCGAAAACGGAGGTGCAACTATAAATACGGGGTGTCGATGAGGGGAAGTTCAGCTGGAGACAATTTCAAGTCGAGTGGTGAAATACGTTAGGGGGTAATTGGCGATCTACTTCTTTCAGCGCTGTAGGATTGAATTCATTCCATTATTTTGTGCAGCGGAAACATCTCCTAAAGACATGGATTGTCCTTCCGTGGATTTCCATGTCTAGACTTCAAAATTAAAAAGTGAGAAGGGCAAGCCGGGGAATAGGCGGAATGATGGAGAAGTATCCAGCCGAGTGATAGTCAAGCTGTTACGAATACTTCAGTTCAAAAAGCAAGATTCGGACGCTTTGATCTTTCAAAGATGAGGAGCTATTTCTGCAACCTGATTTTAAAGGGAGATTTGGATATCACAGAGAGGAAGTTTTACCATGGGTTTTGGACTGCCAGAGGGAAAATGAGATGAAATCCATAAAGTGAGCCTTGAGAGCTGGTCTCACAGACACACACGCACATCACATTACCTCTCCACCCCAACCCCCCACCCCCGTTGCCCACTCTCAGAGAAAAGATCAGATCAGGGAGAAATAATGTAATATCCATGGATTTTGATCCCTGTAAATACTTCTAAATGTCTGGAAGAGATCAGGGATCACTGGACGTAGCTACCTTGCTTTTTTTGTTCAATTTCAAAAGCAGTTAACACAATTATGAAGGGGTCCTATGCACAGAGAGCAAACTCTTCCCACTGCCAAATTAAGAGTAATCCAGGCAGAATAAATTAGAGCAACAGACCGAATAGCTCAGAAGTGGCATTCAGAGAATAACTGGTATTTAGAAATACACGAAATAACATAATGAAGATTGTCTTTCCTAAATCATAATGAAAGACGAAACTGATTGGCAAAAGGAATTGATCCATTGTAGTGTTGCTGTACTTGGTCATTTCAATATTGTCTTTTCTGAACAATAGTTTCTTTTGTGATCAGACTAATTGCAGCTGGGGCTAAGGACTTGTGTTCATTTTAACATCTGAGGCAGCTGCTTTGGTTGTTGGATCTGAGCACTCTCTTTCCATGTCAGTCACATTCCTTCTGGCCAATCCACTTACATAAAATATGGTGTAATTGACACGCAGGTAGAAGGGCAAATGTGTCAGACCAAACCTATGAGTCAAAAGTCATAAACACAGAAAAAGCTGAAGGGAGACATCCTAAGTTGTTGACAAGGACTGCTTGTGGGGTTGGGTTTATTCATTTTTCATCGTGCTTGTAATATTTACTTGATAATATTAGTGACTTTGAGTGTGTGACATGTCATTGTGACTAGGTTTAAAAGTTCTTGTCTATAGGAAGTTCCTACTGAAATAGGCATGAGTTAAATGTTATGATGTTGTGTGATGAGTACATGTTGATTTACTCTGTGGTTTTTTCTCCTTCGTCTATGTGTGAAAGTTCTATAATAAAAGATCAACAAAAGTGATAGGTGATACACTTGGAAAAGCAGACTGGGGACTAACGTAAAGGACCATGAGTGCAAGGAAGTTTTTTTCTGTAGTTCACTGGTCTCCAAACCTTAGTGAATGCGACCCTACCTGAGAAAAAATTTTTGCATACATGCACCAGGCATATATTTATTCACTTTATTTATTTATTTCTTTAAAATGATGTACATATACCACTGTATTTTATGCCATTATAAAACATACACAAACATAAAAAAAAGGCTAGATAAAAATAAACACAAGTATCATTCTGGTATGTTCTTCCTACATTCTAGCAGACCCTACTTAGGAGTCCAACATTTAGTGATGGGGGCCCTTGAGGTTTTCTTAGTAAAGAGTTTGTTGATAAGAAGCAGAAACTTATGGGAATACCCCACAGGTCATGGGAGATTGATTAGAAAGACCCAGAGCTATTCCATGGAGGCCTTTCAAAGAACTGGAATGAGACTGGTAATGGACTTAAACAAGGATCATCACTGCCTTGTATACTTTTGTACACATGCATTACACATGTGTATTCTGCACACTGAGTCAGGATACAATATGCATATAAACAAACATCTCCCACATATTATCTTGGGCAATAAATTTAATGCAATGCTTATGACAGGAATATCTAACATGGAGTACTTACTCTCTGCCAGGCATTGCAGTAAGAACTTTACATACATCATTTTACTTAAAAATCAAGACAGCCCTTTGGTAATCGATCTTATTATTGATGTTTGTTTTACTAGGAGTAAATTGAGACTTAGAAAAAATATGTATTAGCTTTCCCAAGATGAACAGGCTAGAAAATGGCAGAATCCAAATTGAAATCAAGAATTTTCTGACCCCAAACCCCATGCCCTTAACTACGAAACCATAATGCCTCCACAGGGAATTAATAATAGTGTCCAAACCATAAATTGCTGTGATGATTAAATGAGATAATATATGTGTGATATTTAGCACATTATCTGACATAGAGCACACATCCTATTGTTAGCATTTTAATACACAGAATATTTACCAAAATTTTCCACAGTACACATCATTAGTATTTCTCAATATCAAACACCAGTATCTATCATCATAATTGTAATAAAATAATATTTTCATATTTAAACATTATTTATAGGAATACACATCTAAGCTCCTTTTGTTTGCTACCATCTATAAATATATGTGACGTCTATTACTGAGTCTCTGTGGAACGACTGATGAGAGAGCAACTGTGGACTACTATGCTTCCTGCCCCAGGAGGCTACAAAAATGGATAGTTGTGCCTGGCATACTTGTCATGTTTTAGGGAGTCATCTACATAAATAGGAGTGTGTGTAGCTTGAGCACTGAGTAGCTCAGGAAGTACATATGTACATAGCAATTTTATTTTACAATTGCGGAGCTTGCATCCTTTCGCTGTGATCCAAGATAGATTTTCAGAAAGATGACAGTTCTGAAAACTTCTTTGCATTCCATCAGTGGTCAAATTTACTACTTCTGGTTATTTTTCAGCACTTCGATTTCTACCGGCCAATCCAGATTAGAACATTTAACAAATACTTTATTATTTGGATTCAATCATGTCTTCTATAATAGCGAACTCTCCCTGATTCTCTGGAGCATCCCAGATTTGAAATTTTGTGTCAGGCTGTAACTGCAAACTTGGTAGGAAGCATTGGCCCCAGAGTAGACAGGTATGAGCTAAAATGTGGCTCACAGGCCGGCGTGTGCTCTGCTTTCACACGACTAGATGTGCACTTACTTTTAATTAACAGTAAATGCTCCAGTGTTGTAGATACTTTACTAAATGTTCTGTCACTCTTAAGGGAATTCTAAGGGTTGAGTGGGGAGAGGGGAAGATGATGTCTTTGGTTTATAAATTTTGACTTATAGTCAAAGCATATTTCTCTTTTCATCCAACAATTTAATTTTGGTATTGTTACTTCCTTTCATTGTATGTAACTAGATAATCTATAACTAAGTATTACCCAGGAACCTGCCCCTCATTCCCTGTGATCTATCTGGGAAGTTTTTAGATTCTAGAAACATCATGAAGAGCATTTGTGTTGACACAATAGAATCCATCCCACCCTGTTTCTAACCCAAACGGCATAAGCCAAAATTAAATGTGTAGGATTCTTGGAAGAAAGCATCAGATAACCAAACACTATGAGCAAAAATTAATTTATTATATATATTCTCTAATAATTCATAATAGCATCTTGATTTTTAAATGTCTTTTTGCTATTTCCAATGCTTAAAAATCATAATTTTAAAACATAAGTACTGTTTTATATACATTGTGATTTCTTTTTTTTTTCTTTTTTACTTCTAATTATGAATGATATAGTCTCCAAGTATCTGCTTGGAGGGAAAGGGGATAGGATTCATTGTTTTGCTCTACCACAGTAGAATATCAAATTTCACATCATATATCCGGAGTTTTGACTATATGAAAAATAGCCAAATGTCATCACTTTCTCGTCTATTTCTTTTACATGTATATATGTATAATATAAACAGAATACATCTAATTAGTACATTTCAACATGACTTTTATCTCCTATCTTATATAAAATAACAAAATATACAGAGAGAAGAAAGGAGACATCTGTTCATCGTACACATAAAGTAAATAAAAGTTCATGTATGGCTTTGCAAAGGTAGATTATGACGTGACTTTCATACTTTATTTATTTAAAAGCATTTTGAGAGAACGTGTTAGTGTGCTTACGAGAGCGGCCACGGTGGTTGAGTGTCGCATCGAGAGTCCAACATTGGGATCCCCAGTGGTTTTTCCAGTGGCTGCCTCAGCAGCTTTCAGGAGACAAATGTAGTTTATGACCACTTCATCGATCTTCACTACGATTTCTTGCCGCTGTGTTTCTGAGTTCACGACTTTAACTAATCGCATGCAAGCTTCTGTTAGGCAACAGAGCACTTGAAAGCTGAACGTCATAGCTAGGAGCATCTCCTCTGGGCTTTTCTCAGCCATTGCCATTTTCCTACAGGCACTTCCCAACTGTCTGGACTCAATGGATAATAGTTGCTTGTACTGAGAAAGCGTAAGGTCATATGCTTCAGGGCACGACTCCCCTCTCTTCCCCTTGGTTGCCCTGACAAGGCAGAGCAGCTCATTGGCATCATTTTGGGCTGCAAGGAACCCATCGGGCATTACATATGTGCTCTCCTTTAGGGCATTGATTCGTGCAATCCGAGCATCAAAAGCCAGGTTGCTGAAGTCCATGTCATCCGGGCCACCCAGGTCTTCCACCCAGGCCTTCAGCACTGAACTTTTGGACAGCTCCCCTCCTTGCTTCTGAATCCCAATAGCCAGGGGTGGACTGGTTGGTTCTGGCATGGCTTGCGTCATCTGTGGTCTAGAGAGGCATGAGACCTGGCCGGTGGCCTCTCCCCCCTCTTCATCCTCATCACCATCTTCATCTTGCCCTCGGTTCAGGAAGCAGTAGCTGAAAGGTCCCCGGCATCTCCAACTGCTGCCCTCCAGCTTCCGCAAGGGTAATGTCCTGTACGGCTTCGAGTCTTTGTGAGCTACTGGGGACCTTTTGTGAACCTTTCCCTCAGCGCTAAAGTGCATGGAGCTTTGGGAAAAACTTTTGGTGAGTTTCTTCCCCAGGGGGAGTTCTGCTCGTCTTTCCGAACTGACCTCCTGTGCTTCTGTGAGACTGGGACACTTTAAGGTGACTGCACCCTTGGCTCTCTCTTGGAAGGTCTCCAGACCTATAGATCCAGAGAGGATACTGCTGCTACGTCTCAGAGACCTCTGGCTGGGGGGTGTCCGGAGACTCCCTCTTCTCAAATCCAGTGGCCACCAACTCATAGTCTCTCCGTATGCCTTGTTTGCTTGGGAGAAATCAGTAGGGTCTTGATTTGGAATTGGCACCTTTGATTCCAAGTTAATGTTTGATGGTAGCAGGATGGGATCAGCTTCAGGATGTCGAGACCAAGCTGAAGGCATGCCTCCTTGTCTCTCCTTCCCAGGCTCTGTCAAAGCTACACTAGGGGTAGCAGAAAAACAGAGAGAATCATTAAGCATCTCTTGGGTGGTCACTTACACAGTAGGCCTTCTAGAAGGGCTCCCATTTCTCAGGGTCACCCTGCTTTCCAAACACAGCCTCTTAAGAGCTCAGGACAAATATCCACTTCAATACATTTCAAGAAATACTGGGATCCGTTATTTCTTAAACTACTGATTCATTTGGAATTGTCTTGAACCCCCAGACATTTTTAGGAAAACAACAGAAGTTTACAAAGTTGCCTTGCTTACAGTATGTAGCTTAGACACACAGTTAGAAAACACATCCTATGTGTAATTTTTTCAAACATATTGATGACATTTAAGCTTCACTTCCAGGGGGTTAGGTTAATGCTGGCACGCTTTACTATTTTTAAAGAGGCCTCATGTAGTTAATGCAAATCAAATAAGCTAAAGTTTTTACGAGGACCTCATGAGGTTTATCTGGTACAGGGTTTGTTTGGAAGTTGATAAACTGGGAACTTTGCTTGACTTTTCTTGGAAAAGTTGTCATCTGAAGAAAATAATCTGCCCATCTCACAGGATTTTTGTTGAGAAGCAAGTAAGGTGAAAGGTCTGTGTCAACTGCAAAGAATGAAACAGGGTGACTGAGTCAGCTTAGAGGTAACGGCACTAGTTGGGTGATGGACTGAGCATGATTCATAGAAGAGCTTCCCAAGGCTGGTGAAGCCAGTGGTGGGTTTCCAGAAAGCAGATAATCTAAAAGAGCAGAATAGAAATGGACCAATATGGGATCTAACTAATATCTACTGACCTACACGGAAATGTTAACGACACAACTAGACAGATGAAGGGATGAAAGAGCATCTGCTTTTGGCATATGCTGGCTGGCCAGGTAGACTGGTGAGAGGGATGTGTGCCCACTGGGTGGTGCAGTGGTGACGGAAGGCACAAAGGGTGGCTGTGTTCTTCTTCTGACCTGTGCCTATATGTTATTATTTGGAGGAAAACAGAGCAGTTTAGCATGCACACTTTCAAAATTTTCCTGACACTGAGGTATGCCAGACACTTCAGAATATTCCTCTAGAGAGCCTTACAGAGCAGGGAGGCATCTGTAAGTACCGCTGAAAGGCAAATGATCTTCCCAAAGCCCTCCCGATCTCCCCAATCCCCTGCTCAATTAGCCTTCCTTGCCTCTCAATGACGAAATGGCAAAATGAGAAATTTGATTTATTGAGAAGGAAATCAAACTGCTGTGCTATTTAGTAACTAAAAATCACATGGGGCACTGCTAAAAGCCTACATCTAGAATTTAGAAAAAAAAGAACTGGTCCGTCGAATTCTCAAAGCAAGTACGGAACAAGAACCTAAAGTGCAAATGCCATTTCTACTATTGCTCCCGATCTAGAAACTTCCGTCCTTTATTAAACAGTGGGGTATCGAATGACTGACACTTAATGTGGCCACATTTTTGCAGCCTTTTGAAAAATACTTTTATTTTTCTTTCAGATTTTGAGACCTGCTGTAAATTTGGCTTACCCGCTCCCGGCATGCACCGAAAGGCGCTGAATCGATCATTGCTGTACCTGTGGTTTCCTTAATCTTGGGGAGTCGATGACATCCGTCCCTCAAAGTGCCAAACAGGGGTTCATTGTTAATGGCTGTGTGCAGAGCAGGCACTGTCATCCTTGGGCACATCCCTTCTGTCTGGGGGTGCAATTCCTTAAAGGTGGCTCCGGCGGCTCTCTCCTCTGAAGGCAGGTAACTCACACCTTTCCCAGAAGTCTCAGCAATCAGGTGCTTCCCCATGGAGGGGCAGAGCGGGGACTCCACAGGTGTGGGGCAGGTGCTGCTGCTGCTGCCCGTGCCGCAGCCGGCGTCCACGGAGGAGCCCTGTGAGCTCTGCAGAGAGAAGTGGCCCTCGCTTTGCAGCGACGACATGCGCTTGGCCAGGTGGAAGTCACAAAGGCGGGCCATGCTCTCCTCCGCCTCGGGGAGCTTGGGGGGGTGGTCGCAGGCCGGCGGGCCGGCGTCCTCTGGGCTCTCTACATCTTTGGCTGAAGATACGCAGGTCACGTCAGTTAAGAAGTGGTCTCGTTGGCCGAGTCCTGACACGTCGCCGGCTTCTCCGTCGGGGACCCCTTCGGCCTTCCCTTCGGCCTCTCTGGTCCCAAGACCAGAAGCTCTTGGGAAGGTCACCCCCGTGGCTGCTTCCAGTCCACTTTTTTCAGCCACACCCCCCTCGGCGGCCACGTACCATCTTTGGCTGTCCTTGCGAAAGGCAGTTCTCTCCAGGTTAAAAGGACTGAGGTGCTGGCTCGAGGGCACGGCCCCGCATTTCCCTGTGGCGTCGTCCTCGGCCTCAGCTCTTTTGGGCCCCTGCTGGTTCTTCCCGGGCAAGTTCCCACTCGGCGGCACCTTCCCTTCCCCATCGGCCAACTTGCTTTTCCTTTTGCTGGTGCAGGAATAGGCCGCCGACCCCATGTGCAGTTTGCTAAAGTAGTCGGTGACCGACTTGGTCTCCATCGTCTCGGGCTCCATCTCCATGTGTTCCGAGGGAAGCATGGGCTTGGAAGGCACGACTTTGGGCGGGAGCTCGGTCACCGGGCGGGCGGCCAGGGCGTGGGAGGCCTTGGGAGGCAAGCCCCCCGTGGGGGGCTGGGAGGTGGGGAACTCGGTCAGCTCTTCGGCCAGCGGGTGGTAGCTTTCGTGAGGGGCCAAGAACATGCGGGAGAGGTTTTCTGACTGCTTCTGTGCTGTGGCCAGTTCAGAACTCTCAGTCATTTCAGAAGAGTTAGTTTCATTGCCTGAGTCTGACGAAGACTCGGGACTATAAGCCCGCAAGATGGCTACACCTGCATGCCGTGAAAAACAAGAAGCGATTAATGGATGCAGCAGAGGCCCCGGGAGACAGTTACAAAAATGGGATTCGTGATTATCTAAAAACAAAAAAAGACCACGGTTTCCCCTTTTCGGTAAGGACTCGGAGTTTATTGCACAGTTGTTCCAGAAATGGGGAAAAAGAGGTGCCACGTGTTTAAACAAAACAAAGCGAAACCAAAAGCCACGACAACGGAAACCACAGACACGAAGAGCGCGTGGTGGCCGCCGAGCACGGCTAGCAAACGGGGCATGCGAGCAAGGGCGCGCGCCGGGACAGACTCGGGGCAATGGCGCGAGAGGATGGAATGGCGCGGCGGTCAGTGGATAAACGTGACAATGGTGAAAGAACCTGAACTGTCACTGGTCTGCTGCTCTTCGGACACGGACAGAGCTTCTAGAGCGTCCAGCGTGGCGCTGCCGGCGGCGTCCAGGCCCGTGTCACACTTGCCCTCGGCGCTGGTGGGCACGGCGTCAATGAGGGACACGGGGATGTCGTCGTCGTGCAGGCTGCTGCCTGGCTCCTTGTCCTCGCGGCAGGCGGCGGCCTGGCTCTGAGAGTCCTCCTCGTCCGAGCTGTCTCTGAAGCCGGGCGGGGGGGCAGCGATGGCCATGTTCAGGGAACGCAACAGAAAGTCATCCTCGTTGTCGTCCCCTTCCGGCGGGGGCAGGGACGTGAGGTCGATGATGTCATCGCTGGACCCAGACAGGTTGAGGATGGCCGGCGGGTTCATCTCTCCCACCACGAGGTCCTCCTCGCAGCTCACCTCATCCTCGTCCTCGGCGTCGTCGGTGTTTTCTGCGTAACAGATGTCATGTAACAGCGGCTCCTCCAGGCCCCCGGCCGCCTCGAAGTTCTTCACGTCCCCTATGTTCGCGTAGACAGAACTGGCCACGAACTGGATGCCCTCCGCGTCGGGCGCGAGCTCCAGGCCCTTCATGTCGTTGGCACTGCTGATGTAGAGACTCCGCTGCTTGTCCAGCAGCTCTGGACTCTCCTCCAGGAGCCTCTCGTAGCCCAGAGCCGGGGCGTGAAGGCCATCGTCCAAGGCGAGATCTCCAAAAATAAAGGACACTTTAGCTCCTCTCGGAGATTCCTGTGCTTTCTTTAGGGTTTCTGGTCCTGAGAGCGTCAGCAGGGAGCGCGGAGTGAGGCCCCTGTAGTCGGCCTCGCACGGCGCGTCTCCCGGCGGGGCGCCGGGCTGCCCGAGGCTGTCCACGTTGTAGGCGTTGTCTAAATACAGGTGCCGGTGGTCTTTTGCACACAAGGTGCCATCGGTCATCTCGAGTGGCTTCTGTTTTGAGTCTATGTATGTAATCTGGGCTTCTTGCTCCCCTTCGCTGATAAAGGTGGTCATCTGGGGCACGCAGCTCCACTCGGCGCCAAGGAGGCTATGCTTTCCTTTATTCTCAGCCCCTAGAGAGAAAGAACCATGCAAAGACACATTACTGCACCGCCGGCTTCCCAGTTTTGGGGGGAGGGTGGAGGCGGAGGCTCGCCTCTGTTTCTTAATTTAATGGCCTTGGCATATCTTATGCAGATGCAGTTGTTCAGCCTTCCCATGTGGTGCCAGGGCTCCTGGTTTTTAGGAGACTGGACCTTAGCAAAACTGATCGTGATAAAATATCATTGCTACTTGATAAAATAAAACACCATTTAAGGGCACGGAACTATAGCTTAATTCCATCTGGCCCTTGATTTTATTGTTAAAAGACCTTATTTAGGTCTACGAATGAGAACATACAACCCGCCATTTTAAATCCTTAAAGGTGCTAGTCCAACAGGCTGTTAGTCTGGAAAACAGACCGCCCCTTTCTTTGTAAAGCAAGATCGAACACTCCCCACCACTCTATAGAGGAAGATGTCGGTTTTTTTCCCCCATTAATAACCTCATATTCCTATCACATATTTTAGGAATATTGCAATGATAACACAACGATACAATACAGGTGACGTAGACATTCAAAATATGCAGGAACATTGATGATAATAAAGCACAGGCACCTCTATCTTCAACTGATCCACATCCTGACAAGCGTTAGTCTCCTCTGGCTAAATGTCAGTGCACATGCGCACACGCGCTGCAGCACGGCGGGGAGCGGTCGCGGCAATGAACTTCTCTCAGCCACCTCTAAATTTAGTTAGTACTTTGACTAATTTGTTTTTATTTGTATCATAAGAACTCCTGAAGATTTGTATGATGTTCCTGGTGAATTAAAATCATGAAATCCTAACTTCAAAATTGTGCTTTTATTTGCTCTTCAAGGGCTGTTCCATGGGGAACGCTAATGTAGAGACTTTGCTCTGCTATTTAAGGAGACAGGCACCAGGTCATCCTGTGAATATTGCTCTGGAGACCCCAGAAGCAGCATTTTGAGGACATTTTAGGGCCAAATATTCCCCCATCTGTTCTCTCAAATTGCCCTCAGCCCACCTTTCGGTAACGCTGACAACACACGTGCAACATACAGGGAGGAAAAATCAGTTTTACTGAAGAGGTTTTGTTCATCCCCCAAATGACACAATGGACTTAATGCTGAACAACGTTGAGTCATTTTATGAAATACATATATTTTCATGAGCAGAAAGTAAAAGGTAGAATTTTGAGGCCACTGAGTCACGCATCAGACGTACTTACAAGTTGCCTTATAATAAACACGCCGCGTGAGGGTTTAGTGCTCTGACTGACACCTGGGATCTGACCGTGTGTGTATTCTTGGAGGAGGGCGAGTGCTTCCGCAGAGCTGTTACAGCTCTGGCCTGGCAAACTTCTTCTAGAAAGGGAGGGCAGATAGTCAAGAGTTTAGGCTTTGTGGGCCAACTGCTCGCCTTAGTTGTGGCGATATAAATGCAGCAAGGGGATAGGCGAAGAAATGGACGCAGTCTGTGGAAAGCCTCTCCGCTGGTCAAGATGCAAAGTGTGACAGTGTAATTAAAGACCTCGAGATGAGCGCACCTTGAGTTACCCTGTGGGCGCTAAATCGAACAGCAAGTGAGCTGACAAGGAGAGCCGAGGGCGATTCGCACACAGAGACGAGGGGAAGGCCCGGGCAGAGACTGGGGTTATGCAGCTGTGAGGAATTCCAACCGCTGCTAGAAGCAGGAAGGAGTCAGAAAAGACTCACTTCAAGAGCCTTTGCAGGGAGCACAGCCCCACCAATACCTAGAGTTGGGGCCTCTAGCACCCCAAACTGAGAGAGAAAATTCCTCATAAGCACCTAAGTATGTGAACAGTCCTGATAGCAGCCCAAGGAATTGAACACAGCATGTGTGGTTGAGCTCCAATAACACTTTACAAGAGTAAGATTTGGCCCAAGGGCCACAGTTTAAATCAACAAGAAAACGGAATAGATCAGCAGGCTAAACAAGCTAAGAGCTATTTAGTCAGACCCTGCTGAGACCTGGAGATATGTGAGTTCAGGGATTCTGAAGGCAAGTGCAGGTTAATTTTCAAGGTAGAGAAAAAGAAACGAGGCAAAGACCTTCGTCAAGATCTCAAGCAAGAAAGAGTAGAGGAGTCCAGTGCCCATGCTTCCACATTTCCACCTTTGTGACAAGAAAATACACACTCAGTCTTGGTTTCCTTCCAGAAGGGGATACCAATTT
This sequence comes from Scalopus aquaticus, assembly GCA_004024925.1. Taxonomy (NCBI): domain Eukaryota; kingdom Metazoa; phylum Chordata; class Mammalia; order Eulipotyphla; family Talpidae; genus Scalopus; species Scalopus aquaticus. Next base: position 26,998 of record PVIJ01007468.1, read on the forward strand.
GCCTCTGGAGTGAGTTTGGAGACACAGAAGGATGTGGACTAGGAACTGGGAGTCTGCCACAGGGTGGGAGGGGAAAATGGAATGGGGATGAATAGGCCTCAACACACTTTACATTTCTTCAGTCTCAGGAGATCTTGTGGGAGCTCTGAAGAGAAGAAAGAACTTGCAGCCATCCCTGGCTGCTGCTCAGCTTGAGTTAACCAGTTGCTTTCTGGGGCATGCCATCTCTCTCCCTAGTACACACAATCTCAACCTCTCTCTCCCTCTTTCTCTCTCTCTCTCCATGTCTCTGAGAGTAGAAAGGTATTTGGAACACGTGCCCTCACCCACATTCTTACTGTAGAACTGGGAGAAATTACTGAATGATGGAAAGTTCATTCTTTCTCCACACTGATAGTACTTTCTGGAAGTAAGTGTCTACCTAAAATTTTATTCAACATTACATTGTGAGTCACCACAAATTGCACAGAACTGAGACCCTTATGACTGGTACCATTTTTAGAATAGTACGTTTAGTTTCTTTACCTGTACAATCTTAACAGTCCATCAGGAAAAGGTTTTATTTTCAAGATAAACTCTAAGGTTGGGAGAACAAAAAGCGGAAAACTGATTCCTGATGGGAAAGGGTTATGTGAAGTTGCCAAGCTGCTCTTTGGAATTCCAAAGGTCAGCATTAAATTAATTGGTCAAAATCTCCTAGTGCAATGAAAACATGTGGCCATAAGAATGTTCACCACCAAACCCAGCTCACACTCATCACCTCTTTCCTTCACATTTTATGTTCGGTCATTTGCGCCTCTCAGGGCCTCTGTTTCTATCACTTTCATTCGGTTTCTGTCACTTTCCTTCTCAAATTTTCCAGAACAGTTTTGCATCACTGTCAATTATTAATGGAAGTACTGGCCACTACCTTAGGTATTGCACATAGATTTTTCTCTAATCTTTACCCTGCAAGCAAGGTTTTATTTATTTTTCTAAGCTAGGTTTTAAATCTTAGTGTTAAAGATAACACTAGTTAGAGAAATTTAAGATAAAAAGTTATTAGAGAAATTTAAGACAAAAATCAGACATCTCAAGGCAGGGCTGGGTTAAATCTTAGCTGCAGGTTGCAGAGGCTTCTGGCACACCTGCCCATCTCTCTCTCTCTCTCTCTCTCTCTCTCTCTCTCTCTCTCTCTCTCTCTCTCTCTCTCTCTCTCTCTCTCTCACCAGCTCACCTCTGTCCTGTATATCCATTTCCACAGAAGCAGCCACCACAAACGCTGAGCCTGTGTGTGTGTCTACCCACACCCCCCAGTATCTTTCTAGAAGAAGAATGTATGTTTTCTGCAAAGTTCAAAAATCAGAGGATATTCTTTTCCTTTCCCCCCTTTTGTTTCAGAAACAGTGGCAAGGGGCTGTGTTCCTTTTCTTTGAAAAGAAATATGAACTATGGAACCCCATATACTAATAATTTTTTTCACCAGCTAGTGGTTCTGATTTGCCTGGTAATGCCGGTCCACTGGTCCACTGACTGAGTGGCCACTGTAGCTGGAGGAAATGTCCAAACACTGAAGAAAAATGTTCTGAGACAAACGAAAACCACCAACCTTCACAGAAACTATTTAACATTTGTAGTCCCTCTGGTCTCACTCTGGGGCTGTTTTGTCCTGTCAAACGACTGAATTGAGTTATGTGTCGTCCTGGCCATCCTGATGGTTCCACAGCAGAGTGACGATGGCTGCTAGGATCCCTTGTCAAGTCCTAAGTCTAAGCGCTGGGCAACACCCAGTGCTCCTGTGGGTGGGGCTCCCAGAGTCCTACAGGGAAGTCTGACTGCCAGAGGAGGTGCCCCTGTGACTAGGCCTCAGGCACACTAAGGAGAGACATGCCCTAAAGCTGAGGGCTGACGATTCCCATGCCGACATCCCACCCTTCGTTGCCTGCGTGCTGACCTCTGTCAGAGTGAGGCAGGAGAAACCCGGCCACAGGCTGATGCTCGCTTCCTTTGTGACCACACAATCAGCACCTTAGAAACTAGCACCGCGGCCTCTCCAAGTGCCATGTAAAATGTGATGTGATGGAGGGGCCTCCCTGGTGATGCAGGGGTTAAAGACACAGCGCTATGAAGCTATCAGCGACCACTGTGGCGGGAGTTCGATCCCCAGCCAGGAAGCTGACTCACAAGGAGCAGCAGACCTCTCCTGTCTCGCCCCCTGCTCCCCTCAGCAGTGGATTTCAGTCACTCTGCCTGTTCTGCTCCCCACTCTGTCTCTGGTGAATCCTCTCCCCCCGCCCCACCTCTGGCTTATACCCCAGTTCCTTCATGCAGAAATAAATAAATCTTTGAAAAAAAACATAAAATGTGATGGAAAATAAAACCAACATTAAAGAAAAAACTGACCCATATCAGAAATACTTGAAGGCTTCTGTGTCAACCTTGGACATGAGTCTTTTCTTATGGGTACAAATTTAACTTTTCAAGAACAAGTTTATTATTGTTGTTAAGTAGGGGGGTCCATGCCTCACGAGTTTAGGAGGAGAATACCTGTTTCCTGGGTGCCTGCATTTTTCTTGTTGGCCATGTTAAATATCGACCTTCTGGAATCCACAAGCAGCCTGTAGTATCCAGCTGTTAAGCAGGCCAGGTTCATGGCATCTGAGGACTCCATCAGGAGCGTGATGGGCTGCACAAGAGAGAAAGATTTGGTTAAAGCCGTTCCTCCTTCCTGGCCTCCTGCAGTGACAGGGGTGTCATCTGCGCAGCGGAAGTGTGAATGAGAAACGCTTTGGAGCAACCACTTAACAGGGGAAGAAGCACACACGGCGGGCGCTGGGCATAGCACAGCGCCCGGCTGAAGGGCACTGTGGAGACACCCACCGGACAGCCCAGGCATTTCCAGGGTTTTCCAAGTCATACTGGAATGAAAACAACAATGACAAACAACTCTGGTTTTGTTCCCAAATAGTCAACATTTTAAAAAGTGATAGCTAAGGAGTCAGTTCCCAGATGCGAAGCCATGACCTGTAAAAGCAGGGAAAGGCAGTTTTTGCTTGTGGTGAAAATGAGTCTTCAAGGGAAGTGAAAATCAAGCGGAAATTACTGCTAAGGCAGAACGCGAAGCGGCCACGAGAGCCGGGAAGGTGCTTCTGAAAGGGGTGGTGGTCACAGGGGCGGCGCGAGCTGGGCGCTGAGCAGAGCCCAGGCCTCCTGGGAGCACAGCGGCTGTCAGGTGACTGGGCTCGGCCCTCGCGCACACGTGGAGGGGAGAGTTCAGTTGGAGCATCATTGTCAACAGCTTGGGTCGGACGCGTGGGTTGGTGAGTTCTTGAAAGAGAAAGAAATTCGGGGGGCCACAAAGGGCAGGCACCCGGCGAGGCGCGGGGGCGGCGAGGTGATGGGCCTCCTGCTTTCAGCCCCAGGCAGGTTTGAGGGTCCCAGATGACAGACTCCAACTTCCCATCCAAAGTCCCCGGGCACCTGTTGCCCTGCCTTTCCCTTCCGCTCCTGCCGAGTCTCCTTCAGCGTCCACCCCACAATTCTTTATCTTGGCAGGAAGCCATCGATGGGGCCGCCACCTATTTGTGAGGCGGTCCCCGCCATCAGGTCTGTGGGGGCTCCATGCAACCCACCCTTTCTCCCGCCCTTTCCCACGATGGGCTACTGCTCTCAGCATCTTTGGCCAGGGACCAGGCCGTTCCAAGCCTACTCCTGCCCCGCCAGTGTGTCATGCAGCCACCTGGAGCCGCCTGGGGGGAGCCGTGGAATGCCACGGGCTATGGCCAGAGTGCCCGAGCCCCAGGCTCTCCCTTCGCGGGCTCTGCTTCCTGGCAGAGCCACAGGGGCTTGGGTGTGCCGTGGGAAAGCCTCGCCCACGTGCTCCTCACTCTTAACCTGCTCCTCCCACACTACCCGAGGGGTGTGGGGATCCCCCACCCTGCCGGTTCTAAGAGCACTTCTGATTGATGCACTTCGTTTCTTGGGGTCCCCGTCTCTCCTTGGGTCCACTGCCTTTTCTCCTAGAGACAAGAGGTGCATTAATAGTGCCCAAATGCCTGGGCTCACCTACTGGGAGAGGAAGGTAGGGGTGGGGGGCCTGGATTACCTCCTGTCAACTTCTGGTTTGGGAGTAGAGTTTGAGCTGTGAGGACAATCTCAGAGTGCTGCTTTAAGTGGGAGGGCGTGACCGTCACAGGAGAGATGTTTGGGCAGTGCCGCTAGTAGAGCTTGAAATGACGGGCTGATGAAAATACTCAACTTTTCCAGGAGAATAAACACATATGGATGCAACCAAAGGGAAAAGGAATTCTAGAGAGAGTTGGGAAAAGCTCTGTGACTATTCATTCAAGAGTCTTACATTCTAGAAAGCAGGGGAAAATTGCCCTCATTATCTACGAGTCGTGCATTTTGGAGCCAGAATGAAGGGGCCTTAGAAGCGAACTAGCCTGCTTTCTCATTTGAGACTGCACAACGGATCCCAGAGCGGTACAGGCACAGCTCGGAGATCTGTGGATTTGGTTCGAGACGCTGCAATAAAGCGAGTGTCGAATCGCGATGTGGTGAGTCACATGCATTTTTCGGTTTTCTGGGGTATATAAAAGTTATGTTTGCGCTAGACTGTAGTCTAGTAAGTTTGCAATAGCATTTTTTTTTTTTTTGCTGGTGGAGGGTTACAATATTATGGTCAAACATCACCATAACATATAATAATAATGACAAAGCTTCAAATACTGGGAGAATTAGCAAAACGTCAAAAAGAGAGATGAAATGAGCACAAGCTGTTGGAAAAGTGACACTGGTGTTGCTTGATGCAGGGTGGAATTTGTTTAAAAAAAAAGGGGCGATATCTGTGGTACACAACAAGGCAACAGAGTGCCATGAAACAAGGGAGGGCGTGTAACCCTCGCCCTCAAGGCATGCGGCCTGTTAATGAGGATGAGACCGAGGCCTGAGGCGGGCGGTCTTTCCCGCACCCCAGCGCCCCTCTGATGGCCTGCAAACGTGGGGGTCCGCCTGCTCCGTAAGCAGGGGCGCCGCTGCCCGACCGGGCCGTTCAAAGCGAGGCCATGTGTCCATGCCTGACAGACTCACCTTCACATCCAGCACATGCAGCTCCACCCTGACCAAGCTCTCCTCCTCAGTGAACATTTCAATCCTGTTGACATGGCTGAAGTCAGCTAGGAGGGCCACCAGGTTGGTCTTGGTGTTTATGACGTGGCTGATGCCGTAGCGGGGCCCGACGAGGAGCGTCACTTCCGAGCGCTTTTCGGCCTGCTGAGAACGAGATGTTGACAGAAAAGCATCAAGTCTCTGAAAGAGCACACCGAGATGATCCAGAGAGTCTGTTTTTCTAAGAGTATCTTGCCACCAGAAAGGAATTCGGGGTTGTATGGCACTAAATCAGCCAATTAGGAGAAGCGGCTCTCTGACTGGCTCGAGCACTGCAGCTGTGAGGAGGGCAGGAAGTAACTGTCCTCAGAGCCCATCGTCACAGTCACGAGAGGCTTTTAGAAAGAGGGATTTTTCTTTTTCAATGTGACTGCAACTTCTGGCCCAAAGATTTAAAAGTGGGCCATTGTCTGAGTGTGCCGAATCTCTTGGCTCTTCACGTCTCTTTCTAGAGCATTCGGTGGGGGCATTATCTAGCTTAACATTTCTTCTGATAGTTTCAGCCTGTGGTACAGTCAGTTAGAAATGGAGGCGGGAGAGATCACAGTGGATCTGCTTTTGCCATCAGCAGCAGCCCAGCCCAGAGAGTGCAGGCGGTGACATTTTGCAGGCCTCTGCAATTTCCAAGAAAAAGCAAGAAAGAGAAATTACCACTAACGTTGCCTTGAACACACGGCCCCCATACAATCGAAGGTCACTGAGGAACTTGAGATAATGGACCTTGGCTTGCAGTGCAGAGAGCTGAGGAGAGAAAAGAAAGCTCAGGTGTTCACTCCGTTGGAGGTACGGCTGTTGCTGCTGGGGCCCAGCTGAACACCAGGGCCGACTAGGGGGATGGTGTTACGGGCGACAGATGGGGCTGTCACAGGCCCCTTCACGAGGAATCCAAGTAAACTGCTGTGCGTGCGGTTTCCTGATGAAGGGCTGCAACAGGACATCGAGATTGAAATCTTATTTATTTTGGGGGGGCGGATGGGGCACTCATAAGTGTGGTGTGCGGGGTCAGGGCACCCAGCAAGTGAGAACAAGATGATAAATGACTCCGCTGACCATCTGCTCTCTGGGAGATTTCAAGTGGCGAGTGGTGCTTTCCAATGGCAATTAGGGACAAAAGTGGGCAGTGCTCAAATTCTCCCAGAGCACAGGAGACTCACCTGTGCGCAGCTAGTGGGAGCTGCTTTGAATACACACCTGCAATCTATAGAAAGCCTTTTAAACAAGGTCCATAGTCTCAGCCCAAGTTTCTTCCAGTCTTTGCAAGTTTTCAAGGAAAATGAACTTTGTGAGCGCCAATCACTGTGGAAATGTTTGAACTTGCAATAGAAACCTGTTTTATTTATCCAAGTCCAAGAATCTATTGAGTTTTATGAATAATTTACAAACGAAATTTTATCCAGAAAAAATTGATCTTTATACCACTTTAATATAGACTCCCACATCATAAAAAAGTATTTGAGTAAAAAAACCACCCACGTTTCATGCTGAACGTGCCAGGAATGTTTATTACGGGTGAACGTTTCCAGTAAGGCGCAGTTTGCATCCGGTAGACACGACTGTCAAAGTTTGTTGTCAATTGCAGATGACGCGCCAACTCATTTGTTACTATACCCACACGAACTACCCCTATGTAAGTTAGTCAGTGCTATTCATCCACCCCACTTCTTGCTAAAACCCAAAGCACTTTGCAAATTGATCTGAAAGCAAAGCACTCACTCTTGCCTAGAAAAAAATGACCTTTCTAGAAGACAGTGATAGATAGATCGATGGATCTTAAAGCAGTTATTCAAATTATCACAAAACCAGTGGTTTGGGCCTGAAAAAAACCTATCAGGTCAATGAAAAGAAATGAGTTTTGGGCCGATCAGAAGAGAAATTTTAAAAATCTTGACCCACGACTTCCCCCTGTCCTTCTATAAGCCAGACGCTTACAGAAACGGGTGAAGTAGCTAAAGGGGGCTGATAATGTGCTGAGCTGAATTGCATGTTTAGAAAAAAGCCACGGGGGGAGGAGGGAATAGAAACCAGCATGTTTTAGCCAGTAAAAATGACTGAAAGTCAGACGCCAAGACCGAAGAATTACCCATGTGAAGTGATTTGCAGAGCGACACTCCGGGCCAGAGTGCTGGAACGGGCGCCCGGCTGTCAGGCCGCTTCGCGCCCGCCGGACGGGACCGGCACTTCACGGCGCCTTCTCTTTCTGGCTCCTGGCACCCTCTGAGGTTTGTGACCTCTAGCTGTAACTCTCTACCCTGAGCAACAGCACTTCTTTCAAATATCCTTTGTGCTATTTCTGTTTGATTAAGAAAGGGAGATTTTTAACATTCACGATGGTGAATAACAGAAATAATTTTCTCTTCCCTCCCAAAGTAAGATTTAATTCAGTTCTGGTGAACTAGGGTGACTGTTCCCCAGGGCCCACGTGGCAATGCTGGGAGACATTTGCGATGACTACAATGGGTGGAAGGGGTGCTCCTGGGGTCTTGTGGGTAGAGACCAGGGACGCTGCTAAACATCACACAATGCACGGGACAGACTTCCTCCACCAGCAGAGAGTGCCCTGGCTGCCAATGTCAGTGGTGCATGGTAGAGAAACCGGGGTGTAACGGCTGCGGGGTTTGGTCTGCAGGGACCGCCCCCCCCGGGCTGCTGTGCACCGAGGCGGGTCTGGGTGGTGAGCACAAGCATGAGGAAAACGTTCAATGAGCCTGACATTCGATCCCCGAGACCCTCTGCTTGCAGTCTCCGAGCCCACGCAAGGCACCCGGGGAGCACGCAAGAACACACACACACCTCCTGCAGGACACGGAGTCTATAGGTTGCAAGAAAGAAATGTTTCCATGAGGTTACTTACTTTTCATTAGTCTTTGAAACATGTTCATAATTATTTAAAAGGTTATACCATGTTACTGCTTCTGAAAATATGGTGCTAAGTATTTTATTCACGGACTAATTTTAAACATTTTTGAAAATGCATGCAAGCTTCTCTCCTTAATAATCCATTTTCTATTAAGATGCAAATGTGATACCTTTTTACCCGGTGGTACCAAGTTTTGATTTGCTTTGACAAGGTGTGAAAGTGCTTTCTTTATGTTCTTCTCTTTCATGCTTTGCAGCACAGCAGAGGGAAGAAAAGTCTCTAATCCCCATTCTTTCCTGCAATAAAGAGCATATCTTTAACTTCACATTCTTATGATGATTAGTTATCTAAGACAAAATGGCGCTCTGGTATTTGTTGGAACGAATGAACTCTTGGTAAGGTAGGGGATGGAGACGAGCACCCAATCAGTGCCAAGGCTGTTTTGCTCAGGAAACATACCGTCTGGCCACTGCTACAAATGTGTGCACTTCCAGAGAGACACAGTACTCCCTCTCCAGAAGGGGTGCCACGGCGGCATCGGGAACCATTGGCGGGTTGGGAGACACTACCCAACCCTCCTGAGTCTCCAGGAATTTATTTGAAAATCTGAGTTGGTATTTTCCACATCAGTTTCTCTCCATCTCTTTGTTTAGTCCCACTGCCATCTTTCCCTGTCCGCTCTCTTTTCGCTGGGAAGTATGGATGCAACTCTGTTCTGCTCCCACACCATGCTTCCTCCCTGCCTCCCTCCTCAATGGCTATTTAGAAACACAGTATTCTTTTCTCCAGCTAGTTCATGTCTAGCTTATGCTGTCCACCCACTGTTCTTACTGGGAGGGGGTGCTAGTGTGGAGTCAGTATGGGGTTCACGGCCTTTATATTTGTCTGGTATTGCGGAGTGGTACAATCATGTGGCTACATCACACACACACACACACACACACACACACACGCACACACGCACACACACCACACACCTGGGTGAATGTATTTTTGCCAAGAGCCCACTTCCCCAGGTTGACCACAACTCTATCCTAAGAAGGTTCTACATTTTAGGTTCTAAGAATTCTATCCTGATTCGTCATGTGTTAAACCAGCGTCTTCTAAATTATGTGACAACCTTCAAGAAGGTTTTGCCTATAACCTCTCTAAAGAAGGGCGGGCAGATGATTGCTGCTCTTCCACAGGCCATTCATGGTCTCCTTCACTAGTCAAGAAGGTGTTTTAGGTGATTCCCATTTTCCTCCTCCTTCTCCTCCTCCACTTGTATTTAATATTTTTACCCATCATTCGGTGCCACTTGTGGCTACCTCGAATTCTACTTGGGTCATTGTTTTTAATCACTAGTTTTCATAGCTTTGTATCTTATCATTGTAATCAGCTCACACGTTCTTTGAAGATTAGGGTTATGACTTATACCCTAACTTCCTACTGTCCGAGTGTGAATGCTCAACGAACATTTGCTGGGTGAATGAGCGAATGAACGAGAACGTTATCACAGATTATGCAGGATTCTCAGTCAAGCTAGTGATGCCTGGGAGGTTTCTGACTACACCACGTTCAAACTGGTAAATGTGGGTGCAGAGAGGAATAGAAATGTGTTTTGCTTGTCTGAAATTTAGCTTTAGTTTGAAAAGGCCACCTTTCAAATGGAAGTCCGTTTCATCCATCTCCAAGAACTTCAGAAAGGGGGCAGATGAGGGGTAAAGGGGTCTACCTGAGAACAAGGCCTCTTTGGGGGCCAAGTCGCCTCAGGAAGTGTGTGTGGAAGGGAGAGCGGCCATCTTGGAGAAGGAGTGAATGGAGACCAGGAGCCCTGAGCTTCTCCGCATGCCCCAGGGCGTCGGTGGGTGAGCTGAGAGCTGTAGGAGCTGCGGCGTGGAAGTCGGGAACCGGGGCTCCGACCCAGCACAGGCTCAAGCACCCATGGAGAAAAAGCCCCGGGCTCCCGGGGGGACCCAGGCACTGTGGCACTTAGGAGGGCTCTGGGGCACCCTGCGGGAAGATCTTTTGGAAGGTGGGGCTTCAGTGAGTTTGGCCAGCTCTTGGAGGGGGGCACGGGGAGGGCACCAAGGCTTTGGCATTACGGGAGAGGGGGCTTCGGTCCTGCCGTGGCCTTGAGCACTGAGAGTCTCCAGGGTGAAGAAGGGGCGGCTCCCTCGCGCCCAGATCACCCGCAAAGGGACGCGCACAGTGGCAACAGAGCTTCCTCTTAACGGCCGACTCTGAGCAGTCACCGACTGAGGGCGACAGAGCATTTGTTTCTAAGAAGAGGGGCTCTCCTCTGGCCAGGGGGACGGCATGCCGGCGTCATCCATGGCACCCCCCCCGAAGGCGCTTGCATGTGCAAACAGTCCATTCACCAAGCGAAGGCTCACGGGAGCCGTCCTTACGCGCCATCGCACAGCTCTTGCCCCGCCAAACCCAGCCTTCCAGACCTTGACCAGAAGCATTACTTTTGTACCACATTTGGATCATCCAAGGTCAGCGCAGGTTGTGCAGACCAGCTTTTAAACATAGGTGCCTTGATGGGTCACACACGCGCCACTACGTAGTGCATGTGGCAGCTGGCTACAGGGGTGCGAACCCTGTCCCCGTGTGACCCGGGCAAGGAACTTAATCGGCTGTGCCTTGGTTCGTTCATCTGTACAATGGCGCTAAACGCCTCCTGATCTCGTCGATAAGTTGTGAGAACTAAAGAGCTCAGTGTCTGAAAATCGCTGAGGCCAGAGCTTGGCTTGGAACCAAGTTCCTTTAGGAACTTAAAGATGTAGGCCTCATTTTAGCCACAACGCTCTGAAGGTGGATTATGTAAGAAATGGATCTCTTCCACCCAAACTGAACACGATATTCATGTTTTGCCTCTGGCTCACAAATGCTCTACCACAAAGAAGATCTTTAGATCAAAAGTACACTCGGGAGTTAAGGAGGCAGCATGTTCGTGTCCTAAACAACCCGGAGAGGGAGCACTTACTCGATGTACTTGAGCGAGATTTTCTGCGTCTGCTTGGTGGTGACCGTGGCGATGTACATCTGCAAGGCCGCCAGCCGCAGGGCTATGTCGTATTTCAGCTCCGGCCCGAAGCGCTCCTGAACGACATCGTTACAGCTCTGGGAAGACACCAGCAGAGGGCGCAGCGTGTCAAAGAATGGGTCACAGGGTGTCGCCTTAAGGGACGGGTGACCGGCAGCTCCCCAAAGGCTGCCACCTTCCCTTCTAGGCAAGGAGGCTAAATCTGGAAACACTTCCAACGCCCTGCTTGAAACCCAGTCAATATTTAACTGCGCGCACAGAGACCACACAAAACAACGGAACAGTCATCGACCAGCAAGCTGCTACTGAGCTACTTAGCTTTTCGTAACAAGATTTAGGAATTTAGGGATGACATTTCCAAACACGGGTGCGGCGATTGGACACATGAAGCCCTGACTGCACGATGTGGCTTCTGGAGGCAGGCGCACAGCTTGGCATCCTGGGTTCCAACCCTGTTCCTTCACTCCACAGGGGCGCAAACGACGCAAGTTCCTTAGTGGTTCTGTGCCTCAGTTTCCTCTTTTGTAAATTGCTCCCTTGTCACAGGGTTGTGGCCAGGGTGAAATGAGTTGACAACGTAGAGTTACCGGATCTGTTGGGAGCCATCACCTCGCCCCGCGCGTCAGCCGGAGCCGAAGGGCTGCGGAGGAGCGGCGGCAGGCGGGGGCGCTGCCGGTGGGTCTGTGGGTGTCCCTTTGACATGCTTGCAGCCTCCACCCCACTGCAGTGCTGCGAGAGCCTGGGTGCACCCCATAACGGGCAGACGGCCATTCTGCAGCCACTCTGGAGACGGCCTGTGGTGGCTGTGCCTCCAGCCTCACTTTTTTCACCTGTGAAAGGGGCACGCCTGCCTCACAGGGTTTGTGGTGAGCAGCTGACTGAAGGCCGAGAGGGCTGCGATGTCCGTGATATGTGGCCTCGGGAGGGAGCTACGGGGCCTTCTCGCTGGCAGGCAGGGCCAAAGCACAGCTCACTGGGAGGGGCCACAGCACCGCCGAGGCCTGTCTGCATGGGTGCCCACTTATTTTTGTTCTGGAAAGCGAAGCTTTTGGGCTAGAAAATATATTCCTTGGCCTTTCCCCTTCTTTATTCTTTGTCTGGTCCCAAGAAGGTTTCGATGGGAAAACTCAACCAGGATTTGCCTGCTTCCTTTCTGAGAGAAACATCTGCGACCACTTAATGGGCTGATGTTACCAAGTGGGAATGCTAGTCCTGTCTGGCTTTTGCACACAACATTTTCCTTCGGGTACTTACCCTTGTTGCACTGGTGCACGGCGCTGGCTCTATCCGCATGCTCTAGGTGTGTCTCAGCCCATCCCTTCACTCCTAAGAGTGAAGTCACATTCTCTCCCCCGCTACCCCTAACAGGGTCTTCCACCTTTGCTACTCCTTAAACTCTTCGACCTATCTGGATTGCATAGCACTCCTTGTTGGAAGCAGATCTGACTTGAGGTAGGAGATAGGGCGGTCTGAGAGCCTCTGAGAGCCATTCCAGGCTACCATTTTGTTTTGCTACTTGGCTCACCAGTTATTTTTGAGTGCTGGGGTTGTCCATAATTGGGCACCAGAGATCGAGGAACCAGAGAGTCATTTTATGGAGTCTCATGAGAGATGAGGGTGAGGAAGGCACGTGGCATGGTGCCAACTCATAATAGGACTGGAAGAGTTTTTGACAAATCATTTTGATAAATTGCTTTCCTCTACGACTACTATTGTATGACAAATTTGAAGCAGGACTTTTGCATTGAATTTATAGACAAAAGGACCAAGTTTGGTGCCAGGTTCTGTCAACTACTGATCAAATGAACTTGAATATGCCATTTCATCTTTCTTTGAGTTTCAGTTTTCTTACCTGAAAAATGGGCTAACGACAGCTAACTCTCAAGGTTGCGGTACACTGGTAAGGATGGTTCATAAAATGAGATGTGCTTTAAAAGAGTGAATCATCACTATTATTTCTCTTTAGAGTTGTGACTGAGTTTCCCCTATTCCTGTTATGCCCAGTACTTAACCAGACTTCTGCGGGGATTTTTTAGTGCAGTGATCTGTCACTTAATTACTTTATATAAGGAGTTCAGACTGATCTCAGAGAATTAGTGTGAAGTCTAACTTACATGGTTTTTGGGGGGGTACTAATCATGCTTTTAATACTCTCAGTACATTACTTAAAATACAGTTCCTCAAGCAAATGGCGGCCATTGTTTTGCTGAACAGGGGTCTCAGCGGACTCCACTCTAGGTTTACAAAAAAGTTTATTTATAATGAATGTGATTTGATATTAAAAAGGAAACCAATACTGCTGAAGTGTTTGAAAACATTTTGTAGCTTCCTTGGTATTATCCTGCACGCTAATTGGTATAACAATCTTTTTTGTGGTGGATAGTGGACAGGTGAATGTCAGCATAGCTCGTTATAATTATGAATTAGAACAGTCTGGATTATTAGGGTTCACTGTTATTATATATGTGAACATCTGCAGGCCCGCTCACGGCCCATTACAGAGCGGGAGGTTACTAGACATCATCACTGCTGGAGCCTCGTCTCCATCATCGTGGCTCGCCTAGTCAATGGCTGCTGTCCTCGCTAGGCGCCCACCAGGTCAAAAGGATTTTTGTCTTTGTAATGTGACATATATTGCTTCTGCTTACTCTTTTGTTCTCCAGGCTAATTTTGTTTTATTCTTTTAGTACCTTAAAATCAACATGGCACACAGCACCATTCGCTGATTCACTGACTTACATTAGACAAATATGGTATTTTAGACATTCTGTGATTCAAGGCACCTTGAACGCCTCAGAGGGTCGGAGGCTGAGAAGTTCTCATTTCCTATTTTCAGTAGAGGATCTATGTGAAGATGGATGGTCACTTCAGTTTGGTCTCTGTCACCCACCATGCGTGGCCTTCTACCTCCCCCGCTGGCTACTCCTGAAGGGGTGGCCGACCCGCCCCCTCAGGTAACACCCAAGGAGGGAAAGCAGAAATGACATCAGTCTTCTGCTAGTCCCTGGGCGAGAGCCCCAGGCAGGTGTCCTTGTTCTCAGGACAGACCCACAGGTATAAAAGATGTGTCTTTGGAAGAAGAAAGAGCTCCATGAACGCCATCCATTAGCGGTGAGCTCGCATACTTCACACAGAACCATGCTTAGCGGTGCTCCTGGTCTACGTAAGGGCCTTCCTTCCCCAAGACAAACACAACCACCTACTTTTGTAAGTCACTGGGTTTGTGATGTTTGAAACAGAAGCAGAGTAAAATGGTTTTAAAGCAGCGTCTTGCTAATGGGATTAACAGGTAACTAGAGGGGACAGCACCGGACGGCCTCCCACTGTCCACAGCCATGCGCTAACCGGTAGCCGGAACTATTATTGGCAACCAACAAGCTTACACGCAGTACACAATCTGAGCCGCACGGCAGAGCCCTGGGTGCATTCTCAGCAGGAAAATGTGGAAGATAGAGAAAAAGATCAGCTGAGCACCAGGTTGTCTGTTTCATGCAGTCACACCTGGGTTAGCTGACCTGCTGGGGAAGAGGGACATTGTCCAGGGGTCCAGGTGGCCAACATTTAACTTAAAAAAAAAAACCCAACTCACAAGTTTCACTGTTCTGGAGAGAAAATGGTATTCAGGCAGCACACATTTCTTTACTTGACAAATGGGATTCTGGGTAGGATTTGCCTCTTCCTGATAAATCTGGGTTATTTTGTGAACATTAAGCATCCTACTGAGCTGTAAATATCACAGCCTCTTCCGAAGACCACTGGGGTGGGGAACCTTTAACTGGCCTTTTCCTGAGTGTCCCTATCAGCTGGAAGGTTTTAGTACGTTCTGCTCATTTCTTTTACTTAATATCTGTTCTCCTGGGCTTAGTGCCATTTTAATTTATGTCACCATTCCTAACCTTTTCTATTTATCTTGTGGGTGTCTCTCTGCCATCTTTTCTCTACTTTCTTCCCCCACTCCAATTTTTAAAGATTACAGAAACTCTGAAATACACAAGAAAATACCAAGAATAGTAAAATAAATACCAGTGTATCAACTACAACTGCTCCTTTCACTTTCTTCCCCAACTTCTTTACTTTTTTTTTTCCTCACTTGTGGCTCTAGCAATCACCGCCTTGTACAGGCCTCCTCAGCCAAACAGGGCATGTCTTTCTGTTGGCCTCATTTTTGCCTTTTCTCCCTTTTATTGTGGGAGAAGGTTACATTTAGGTTTACAAGCTCTTTGAGTAGTTATAATGCAAGATGCCTAAATATTAGGTAAGTGGGTTCTTACTGTTTAATGTGATAATACTGGAAATTTAAGTGAGAGTAATGGGAAGCAGTTATAGAAAAATAAGGGAAATAAAGGAACATCTCCTATATATCAAAGGGATAACTTTTCTTTGGGACAAACTAGCAAAATCTCTCATTTCTGGAGGTCTTGTTTTTTTGAGAATTATATCCCAGAATCAGGTCTAGACAGCCTGCAAAGGATACATCTTCTTAAAGTTTTGTTGCCATGAAATGAACAACTCCAGTATAATAGTGTATATCATGATATTTCAGAACAATCTAAGCAACAAATGTATGGATGAATAAACAAGTAAATAAAGGAGACAGGAAAACTTTCTTACAGTTGAAAGCCAGTTAGTAAGTGAAGAAGAAATAATGCAATTAGAAAAGTCATCAGTTTAACCATTGGAACAGTAGAGTCAGGCAAGAATCACCAATGAAGACTAAAGCTCGAGGGTGAGAGGATAATTCACGAGAGAGTTGCAAAGTAACTTGCCACAGTTGCCTCTCAACACAAAAGGGGAAGCAGTAACTTCTGAACAGATAATCTGGAGAACATAATATCAAGAGGACAAATGGTCCTCCTGTGCGCCGCTGATGCAATGCACTAATGAGACAAAAGTCACTCGTGTTGCTCTTCTGCCCAAAGTGCACAACCTCAACCCAATGGCCAGATCAGAGAAACCTGATTCCCGAGATTTCTAAAAAACAACTGATCGCTACTCCTCAACATGGTCAAGGTCTCAAAAGTCAAAGAAAGCCTGGGTACTACTTCAGATTTAAGGAGATTGAAGTGATGTGACAATTAAGTGCATTCTGTTTTAGAAAAAACAAACTGACATCAAGGATATTTGGGGACAATAGAAAAAATTTAGATATGACAATAGATCAGATAACAAAAATATATCTGTATTAAATTTCATAATTTTATTAATTGTGTAGTGATTATGTAAGAAAATGTCTTTGTTGCTAGAAAATATACACTGTAGTATTTAGGGATAAATGAGTATCATTCCAGCAACTGACATTTATATTGTTTAGAAAAAAACAGTGTGTGTGTGTATATGGGAGGGGGTGCCCACGCACACTAAAGACACAATATATGTGATATAAGGTTAATAACTGGTGAATTTGGGTGAAGGATATTGAAAAGTTCTTTTGCTATTCTTACAACTTTTTTGTAAGTATGAAATTATTTCACAACTGCAAGTAAACATTTAAAAAGCACCACTGAGGACAGCTCTTGGGGTGGAGGACAAAGAGAAAGAAGATCCCATTCAAAGAATTCAGGAAAATCCCCCCCCACCAGTTAATGCCCCCCGGAACATTAATATAGACCATGCCCAAATTCTCACATACCTGAACATAGAGGTACTCGAAAGCAACCGGATCTCTCCTTAAAAGGTCTATTGGATCCTTTGGGACAAAGCTGATTCGGAAAAGACACCTCATCTTATGGGAGCTGGGCCTCTGGGTCACCTAGAAGAGACCAATCACAAGACTCCTTCACTGATGACCGAGAGAAGGCAGAAGGACCCAGAAACACTGAATCCTTTGGACACTGAGACCGGAAGTGTCTGAAGTTCCTTTAGCACTTGTCACAGACACTTGTTCCTGAAAGCCACACATACCTGTGCCTTAGGTGAGGGTCCCCGAAGCAGCCCCTGAGCTGGGAAAGCACTCTCAGGAGAGGCCAGTAAAGGGAGGGGGGAGTAGAACAGGGGCAGAAGTATGTCCCTGGCAGGGGTACCTCCAGCCTGCCCCCTGGGGGACTCTGGTGTCCCCACACCACAGCAGGACCAGAGCCGTGGGCGCTTGACAAGGAAGTCGTGGGTTTCAGGCTGTCCCAGGGTGATGTGATCGGCGGGTACGGAGAGAATGGGGGGCCTGGGGCCCAAGGGCAGTCCTTGGAGCATCCGCCGACGCTGGCTGTCGTGAGTGGTCTCGCGCCTAGCTAGGGAGGGGGGCTGGTGCCATGTGGAATATAAAGACCCGGAAACACACCCAGGGAAGATATGGCAGGAAAAAACCTTGGACTCAGTGAAAGAATTTAATGGTTACCAGTGGGAAGTGGGGAGGCAGGGAGGCAGAGGTGGTGCTGGCACGGGCTGCCTGGTGGAGAGCGAGTGGGACGTGTGTGCATATGGAGGGGCAAAAATGTCACCCCCAAATTAAAATTAAAACATTAGAAAAGATGAGCGCTCCAGAGGCAGAACACAGAGTGGCATTTGTTGCAGTGTATTACTCTGGAACACGCTGCCACTTTCTCTAAATCACACTCCAGACTGATTGTAGCCGAGAAGGCGTTACAGTGAACCTTGGTGACATCACACTCAGGAGGAGGAAAACAGACGCTCTGGCTTATGTGTTGAATCTGGAGCCCACATGCTTCCAAACGACCCCAAAGTTCTGACAACATGGCGCTGTTCAACTTGTTTCAAGGAGCTTGGACTGCACCACAGTTAAGGGTTAAGGACCATCGCCTTGGTGCTTTCCATCACAGTATGTGCCAGCTACCTGGTGTAAGCGTCTCAGTTCTTTTTGCAATAAAAGGGAATCAATCAATGAACACTACAACAGTGGAATGGATAAGACATTAGCCTCTGAGAAAGAAGGGAGCAGCTCTTCAATTTCCCTTAGAGGTCAACACAATAAATTAAAACCCTGCAGCACTAACTTGGGGTTTTATGCACTGGCTTGTGACTTTACGCACCTCTAGCTACGTTTAGGCAGATGAAAAATCTGGCAAAAGAAAAATATTCATGATGTGCAATGGACAAATTCAAAATAAAAATAGCAATAGTTTTATTGGGGTCCGTGGTGTGTGTGTATGTACCTACACATTCTCAAGAGTTTCCACTGCCAACTTGTTGAATAGAAGAATTTCAACACTCCCAAATTTTAAGGGTTTACTGGACATACTGAGAGACACTGAACCAGCTTCCTGGCCGTGGACAGGGCTGCTGACTGGCCCCCTGAGACCTGAGGGCTGAGAGCCGCTCCTCCACCACTGGCTCATGGGATAGCGATCCAGGAAGGGCTGCTGGGAACCTCAGCGAGCCGCAGTGTCGACCAGGCCTGCTGCTGTTTCAGCGTCGTCGTGGGGCATTTGGTCAGAAGGTCACACCGTTAGTCAGTATCACCTTATCTCCCTGTCCCTTAATTACCTGTTAGACTTTATCGTTCTTGAATGTCATAAGTGACCTTGGCTCTAACTGTATCATTAGTAGGTTACACCGGTTTGGAGAAATAAATTAATACGATGCAAAAGTGCTCCAGTCTCCTTAGAAAAGGCGGCCCATTCTGTACTGCAAACATGTAAGAAAACAATTTCTTGGAAACTTTAGGTAGTATGTAAATAGGCCACAGTATTTTTTAGACAGAAGTATAATGTCAAACTGCCAGAACTCCAGGTAGAGTTGCTTAAAAGTTCCTTTGGGGATTTTCATCAAAATTACATGCTTTTAAATGATTTTTGTTATTGGACAATTCCTTTTACTTACTCCCCTTTCAACCATGCCTTTAAATACCTTATTGATCAAGCTTTTCATATGCGTTGATTTCCAAGGCAGACGGCTGATCTGTTTCAGGGTATTTAAATCAATCCATTTGCTTTTTGAGAGATGATACTTGAGTTTTAGCACTTTGCTTTCAGTTCTGATGAAACCCTAACAGACGTTCTCCTGCTGAGTGCAGGGCAGCATCACCGTGAGAAGCTCTCTGCTGCTTCCAAACATTTTAAGAGATTTGAAAATTGGAAATAAAATCTGGACTGCGACATCGTGGTCACCTATCACCAGAAGGGCGTCTTAAAGCATCTCTGTCCAGTTAAATGAGCACGAAGCTTTCCCACAAAGGCGACATGACAGATGGACATAAAGAGAGAAACTCCTAGGCCAACTACTCTGGGTTAGCATCAAAGTAGAGACAGAATCATCAGCGTATAATTAACAAGAAACGTCCGAACAGCAGTGCTGTCTCACTGGTCTCCTAGGGGCTGGCCGCCCACCCCAGTGCCCAGGGTGGGCACTGACTGCTCCAAGCTGGGCATCAGTGGCCATCTGCCTGCACAGTAGGGAGCCAGTCTTGAGCCACCACCAATAGGAGACACACGCTAGGAGACAAATGTCCCTTGGGCAGAGGTGTGGTAGCCACGGGCTGCCCGCAGTGGGAACTGGCTTGATACACACTCTTGATCGGGCTTCCAGGTTTTCCCCATGCCCGCCCCACTCCGCTCCCAGTATCACTCAAGAGCTCCTCCCCAGAACTACTGGCCCCCAAATCCTTGTCTAAAGTGCAGCTTCTAGAGGACCCGAGTCGCGCTTTCACGCAAGGGCCTCTGAACACAAGTGCTGTTCCCTGACGTGGGAGTGGAAAGCCCGTCTTCTGCTTCCAGACGCATTTTGGCACAGGTCGCAGCGAACAGGAGCCCTCTGAAGTGATCTGAAACAGCTGTCAGTGGACTGAAGCCCGATAAAATGGCGGGGCAAGATTAGCAAGGGAAATGTGAGCGACCACAGACGGCAGTGTTCGACCTGTTCATTGCATTGAGCTTGACTGCAGCGAGAGAGCTGGGGCTGTCTGTGGGCCCCAATGTGTGGGACCCCAGTTTTTAATTATGTAACAGCTAAGAAGGCCTTTAGTGGGGTGAGCCTTTCAGTTACTACATCATCTTGGTGGGGGGGCCTGAACTCCCTGCTTCTCCTGCTGGTGCCCCTCAGGCTACCTCTGGAAAGCTCCTTCCTCACTGGACTCTCCCAGGCGGGAGGACTCCTGAGCTCCCTCACACGCCCAGGGGAGCCCGTGCTGGTGTGTGGTCATGGGGAGACCCAGGGTGCTGTGCCAGCTCAGCAGCCACGCAGCCTGCTTGTCTCCCCAGAGAACAGATAGGGGTGGCATCTTGGTAACGAGGAACTGGGACACATTGGTGGGTCACATATTTATAGTGGGCAGGACTGGGCCGGATTTCAGGCTCCCCAAAATAGTCTGAAGTCTGTACCCCGAGCTGAAAACAACGACATGGAATTTTGGTTTAGTTTAAATAATCTCAGAAACCATTTCTTTTTGATGCTTTCCAGAGATCAATTATGAAACTGGTGAGCAGGCCCTTCCAATGACCTGCAAGCAAATCCTACAGATCCCACCCCAGGGGCAGCTGCAGCGTCTCGGAATGACTAGCCTGCTTGAGACCAGCGGACAGTGGATGAGAACCTGACAGGCAGGGAAACAGTCCCTCGACGGCTGTGAATGGCCATACTCCCCGCAGCGGAGGGAGCGGGGCCGCAGAGAACACGTTTGTGGGATTTGAGGGGGGGGTGGGGTGGAGAGGGCTCTGGGCCCGGGCAACCTCTCTCACCACAGCCCCGCCCTGTGAGGGATCATTCACACACCTGAGTGAGAGTCTCCTGTTCATGAAGCAAGAGAAGCTTGGTCCCGGCTCCTTCTGTCCTCTGCTCCAGCATGAGGGAGAAGTGTTCGATGCCTTTGATGGAGAGCTTCTCTTGAAGAGTTAAGATGACGTCCTTACAGAGGAAACATGGACAGGATGTGATGAAAATTCAGGTAGCGCTTCTGTGGGCTCTACCTGAACCACAAGGGCTGCATGTGTACGTCCCTTCAGTTCCACATTTATACCTCTGCTTGATTCTGAAGCTTGATCCTCCCAAGACCCAGAAGGATCCAGAAATGAGGTTTCCTTCTCTTACCATTTCCTGGCCACCCCCACCACACCACAGCTCTATGGAGTTCAGAAACAGGAGACATGGTGAACAGCTGCAGGCGGAGCTTTCCTGTCATGTAAAGTTTTGACTTAGGTTATCAGAAGATGGTGCAGTATGGTCGCTTGACTTCCCTGTTTGTCTAGGTGGGGTGACAATGAAACTACCCCTGAAAGGGGTCAGAAACAACCACTTGCCTGCCAAATCTGGCCCACCGCCTGCCTTTGTCAATAAAGTTTTACTGGTACCCAG
This sequence comes from Scalopus aquaticus, assembly GCA_004024925.1. Lineage (NCBI taxonomy): Eukaryota > Metazoa > Chordata > Mammalia > Eulipotyphla > Talpidae > Scalopus > Scalopus aquaticus. Next base: position 48,276 of record PVIJ01007468.1, read on the forward strand.
CCCTGCTCCCTGTCTGTGTGTTCGCTGTGGCTATGTTCACGCTACGGACCTGCAGGCTCGAGCAGCTGCCACAGAGACCATGTGGCCTGTGAAGCCTAAACTATTTGCTATCTGCCCCTTCACAGAGAAAGCTGTTGACGCCTGGCCTGCTCTTCCAGAAGAGCATGTGTAGTGGCAAGGAATGCGGAAACAGTTTGGCTTTGCATTGCCACTCTACTGTGTACTAGCTGTGCAGCTTAGGGCAAGTTATTTAACCTGAAAGTATCTTGCCTTCCCTATCTGTAAACTGGGGAGAACAGTGGTCCTGCCTCAGAGATGTAAGGCCCAAACGAATTCATGCATGGAGAGCATTTATTACAGGACCGTTTGGCCCCAGGCGAGGGCACTGTAACAAGATACATATATTAGCTTTTATTTCACATCTCTGGGGGAAGGCGGGATGAGCGATCTTGGCCAGCAAGCCTCTAAAGGATTAAACATTTATGACGGGAAAGGTGTTCCATAGATAAGCAATGCAAAAGGCATGTCCTCAACCTCTTTTCATGTACTTGAAATTAGTCAATGATGGCTCTTGGAGATAATCCATACTCAGAGGCTGAAAATCCCATAGGGCAGTTGTTTTCAGTCTGGGGCATTTCTGCCCCAAAGCAATATTTAGCAATTTCTGGAGAGAATTTTTGTTATCACCGTGGAGTGGGGGGAGGCTATTAGCTGCTACTGCCCAGCCTAGCCCCCACAACAGAGAATTATCTGGTGTAGAATAAAGAGATAGCGAAACCCTGCCAAACACAGGGTTTCTCTTTAACGACCTTTCTGAGGTTTTCATTCTTTATAAATGTTTTTCAATTTCTTCAGACCCTTTCAAACAAAGATCCAGATATCCAACCATCACCCCCTGAAAAAATATCATTCAACAGAAATGCCTTGACTATACTGAATGTCATAAAAGATAATGTTTCATGATGTTTGCTCAAGGTCCAGAAAAGAGAAAACAAAAAGAGTCTTTGTGTGGTAACCCGTACTTCATAAGCATCCTCCTCAATCACTGGGGAGGACACTGGAAAAGTAGATAGCAAAGTTTTTCCCTATTGTGATTCTGTAGCAAGAATTTCGGCAATTTTTATTAAACGGTGTCATATCCCTTTCATAACTATACTATTTCTATTTTATGCCTACCAGCCTGTGTCTATTGTGATAATAAGGCTGTTAGGTATAAGATAACTTTAATTTGATGTGAACTCTTTGCATTGCTCCCTGTCTTCTCATTGTCATCTGCAATCCTCAGGGAAATCAGATGTAGTCTAGTGTGAGTTCCTATAATAAAGAGGCCAGAGGGAATTCACAACAGGGTTCCCTTCTAAGTTCAGCTTTTTTTTTGTTAAGAAGTGAATTAAAGTTTTTACCTTTATGTGGGGTTAGGAGCTTATCTGACCAGTTGGTAACACAGAACAAGGCCATAGTGTCAGAGGGAGTTGCAATAATGCTGCTCTAAGGGTTAGTTCAGGGCTCTGTAATGTATGACCTATAGGTCAAATCTGATGGTGTCCATTCATTTACATATTGTCTCTGTAGTGAAGGGTTAATCTTACCTAAAGAAAGCTTTGCCTCTGTGCTCTTGGCTCTTGGGAGGTAACCCCTAAATCCTTGCAATCTCCTGCCTGATAGAAGGCTCTTTGTTTACCTAGGGGTTTGGGCCACACCAGATAGTCTATCCCAACAGTGATTTTTGGTGGAGACTGTGGGCCATGTGAAATCAGCTTGACATCTAGAGGGGCTGGATACTAAAGTCAGCCATATAGTTGGTCCTCTGTGTCTATGTGGACAACACCCAACAAAACCCTGAACTCCAGGCTCAGGTCAGTTTCCCTGGGTAGCAATAATCCCTGCATATTGTCAGGCAGCATTGCTAGGAGGAATAAGTACTGTCTGTGGACTCCACTGGGAGAGGTCAACTGCATGCTCTGTGTCTGCCCTCTATCACCCTGTGCACTTTTTCCCATTGTTGACTGAAATCTAGAGCCTTTTGTTGTAATAAACTATAACTGTGAGTATAACAATTTGATGCTTTCTGTGAGTCCTTCAAGGGTGGTCTTCAGGACTTCCTGAGCCCACCTATCTATGGCTATTTTCATGACACAAGTTGAGTAGTCACAACAGAGATGAAATGGCTCATGAGGCCAAATATATTTATTCTTGAGCCCTTCCCAGAAAATGTTTGCAGACCCTTAGGCTACTTTTTCAATAATTGGAGTAATATCTCACTATAAATTGATTTCGAGTTGGAATAAAGGAAAAGGACCTTTTCAGACACTAATTACCATTAGCATTCTATACAAAGGAAGTTCGTATTTCATCTGGAATCATTTAAAGATAATTTAAGTGCTCCATCATCAATCCACTAATATTGTCCACTCGATGACCTGCTCAATCACTACCTGTTTACAGCAAGTCCGGACAAGCTGCTTGCCGGCGGCACGGCAATGAGAACGTGCGGCAAGCGGGCCCTTGCAGAGCCACTTCTGCTCATAAGGTTTATGCCAAATAAGTAAAAAAACCTGAGAATTAGGAGTTGACTATTGATAGACATTTTAAGTACAGAGTCGATATTCTCCCAATACATTATTTTACAGATCATCACTAAGGATATGCTTTTTTTAAAACTCAATAAACTTTTTACTGTGCCATTTGAAGGAAGTCTATTTTAGGCTGATAGAGCATCAGGGAGCAATCAATTTCTGAACACACTTTTAGCCAATAAAAAAGATTATGTACTCCCCCTCGCCCCCGTGAGAAGCATTGGGGGAAAAACCCATATGCTCTGTTTAAATTCTTATTATGTAAATCTCACCTGTGGCTCTGAAATTCAGGACTGAGGCATAGCTCTTCCTTTTCACTCCTCTCCTAAGAAGCCTGCCTCATTTCTGCCTTTTTATCCATCATTTCCATGAAATTGGTTACAGTAATTAAAAGCAAATGTTATCTTTACATTATTCGACTCCTTGTTTGTGCTGGACACCAAAGTAGCAGATATTCAATTAACAGCTAACATCTTAATCATCTTGGCGGCTGACATTGCTGAGAAATTATGCTGGCTTTGGGCAGGGTGCCAAACCTTCTTGGTGACAGTCACACTATTTTAATTAATGTGCAGTTGCATTAAAATGACTAGCCTTAGTATTTCTTCACTGATGGCATATTGTTTTTTTTTTCTCTCTCACATACACACACAGAAGCTTCTTATTTAAGCATTTTGTTTTTAAGAATTTACATGCTACTTTATTTGGTAACAACCAACAAAATATCAGAAACAAACAGATGATTCTGAAAGGCAAGACCTACAGGGCACTTCCACATTGTGCTTGGCAATGCCCAGGCAGTTTAGCGGGTCCTCTTACCTTTATGGAGGTGCTGCAGTCAAAACGAAATGATTTGGTCTGCCCATTTTCCAGATAGACTTTCAAAACATTTGGCATAAAAAGAAGTGAATTATCCTTGACAGTTTCCTGTTTAGCCAAAAAAAGAAAAAAGAAAGTGCTGTAAGTCGAGTGAATTAGAATTCTGCTCTTCACAGGAGCAGCAGCAGTAGCCCCTCTAGACCATTTATTCTCATTACAGCAAAATCCACCACAACTGAATCCTCTAAGGCCAACCAAGGTGTCCCTTTGGTGACATCTGAGTTCAGTTGTTGAGAGCAAACTTCTTTCCTGGCTACAAATAACACAGCCGATTCAAGTAAAAGGCATTTTCCTACCATAAAATCAATTAGACGAGTTTTATTTTTTTAAAAAATCAAGGTTTTGCACTGGAAAACATAAGTACAGAAAGAATTCCTTGTAAGTAAGCCACGGTGCTCAGGACTACAAGCCCACACGAGCAGACAGGACATCCCGAGTAGGAGGAGGCCAGCAGCGACGGTGTCCATGGGGCCTGCCGGTGCCTGGCAGCGCCATGACAGTGAGTCACAGGCATTAACGAGCTTCAAGGGTAAAGTGACTTTGTGAGATGATTTCTAACCCATTTAGGAATGTTCCTCCGACTCAAAGGGGAAATATAAGGAATGACTTAGTGTGTTAAAAGAGTGTAACAAATAGTTCATAATTTAGCAATAACTCAGAAAGAAAGGCTTGACCCATGACTAAAAGTCAACAACTTCAAAGGAATTGTTTTCCTTTTGATTTTCTCTTTCACTGGAAGTAGAAAGAGATGAACCGGGGAGGATGAAGGAACTCTCCATGCATCCTCGGGGTGAACTGTGTTACTCACGTGCAGTTGCTCATAAGGTCACAGGGTCAAAGGGCACTCAGCAACCATGCAACCACCCGTGCTATGTTTTACCGATGAAGAAACTGAAGATGAGATTTTGAGAGGTTTGCTATTGTCCTACAGCGGGTCCATGAGCATGCACTTCCTACTATTTCTGTAACAGGCAACATGCCTTTCACAGCCATCACTGTCTCTGAACTTCTCTCTTCTCTATTCCTGTGAACTTCACACAGGACTTTCCTGCTACCCAATGCACCGAGTTAGATCGGCTCAAAGTTAAGAATAAATGACAGTGACTGAGAGGAGCAGAGGAGACTGGGAGTGAAGGCTCCTCAGCCTTTGCTAGAGGAACAACAGGTAGCTGATGTCCCGGCTGTCCCTAGCCCCGTGGTCAAGCACACAGGCCTCGGGAGATGAGTGACTCCAGCGCTGCCCTCACACTCCAGCCACCTAGAGATGCCTTCTTCTCTCCAGGGACAAAATGAAATTCCCACAGCAGCTTCTAGAATCATATCTTCTTGAAAGAGGCATGAATTCTTCGCACAATTTCACGCCTAGAAGCTTGAGGAAGATGACGGAATTTTGGATGACCTTCTGTGATACAGTGACTCCTCTGGTGGAACTCTCCACCCGAAACTGGAATAATCTTGTTGACACCCACTAATGCAGGGTGGCCCTGCATCCAGAGTGATGGAGGCCCCGCGAGGGTGAGCGGAATAGACCACGGTGTGAACGGGAGCAGAGAGAATGAGGTGGGAGGCGGTGATGGGGAGGACAAGGCTGCAGCGAAAGGCTCTCAGGGTCACACCGGCTTGGCCTTGGGCCCCTCCCACAAGCACAGTAATACGCTGACCCTCTGCAATCCAAGTGGGGCAGACACAGGTCAGCAAGGTTGGACCAGAAGACACCTGGACCGTGTAGGCCCCGGCTGTACAGAGGTAGGTCTACCCTCAGAGAAGAATCTGTGACCTATGAGCACACCATGGGTGAGACTTTATCCCTGTGGGTTTATTTAAACACCAACGGCAAAACAAAACCTCAAGGACAAAAGCTAGCATCTCAAAAGTACAAAAAATATTAGTGCCCTAGACGGCAGCTTTCTAAAAACGAGAAACACCACGCTCAATGTTTCAAGGAAAAATTGAAAACAAAGCATACTGTTGATGTTTGCATGATTCATTCTGAAGATCAACTATGTGACTGGGTAATGATGGTTTCTATCAAGGCCTATTGATGGAGGCTGGGCAGTACTGTTTCATTTCTGGCTGCATATTTGAGACTTTTCTATTATTTTGCCTTTGCCATTTTGATTAGTTGAAAGAACACATTTTTCTCCTGGATAAGGAAAAACTTAAGGGAAACACAGTATCTTTTTAAAAACACACAAAAGGCTGTCCCGTGGAAGAATGCTTAGCTGGCGGAAGAGACAGAAACAGATGGCAGTTTCAAAGAGGCATCTTTTACTCAATATGAGGCAATGTCAGTATCTCAAGTGAAACCAACAAAGTAGTGAGGTCTCTCATACTGGAAGCATTCCAGGAAATACTGGATATGTTGGAAGAAATTCAGGCACATGATCTCTAGCCCTTTGTAATCCTGAGATTCAGCACCTCATGAAATCCAACAGCTGATTCCAGACTGATCAGCCAGGGACACTGCTGGCCTCGTCTGAGTCACAAGCAGGTGACTTTAACTCACCGACACTTGGCCGTTGATGATGACCTCCTCGGAGAAGCGCACTTTGACTGGATTAGACTTTAATCTTGCCTTTTTTGCAGCACTAATGAATGCTGATTTGGGAGACTAGAAAAAAGAAAACATTTTATCTGATTACTGGTTACATAAAGCAAACCTAGTGACCGTTATTTTCTATATTTGCCCTCCTAGATATGCAGTATTTTTGCTAAAAAGTAAAGTGTTTGGTGCATGCCCAATTCAAGGATGAAACAGAAATTATGGACGCAACTGAGATCCTGTCCTGCTCCTAAAGTGCTAGGTTTGACTTAGTCGCCAGACCAGAACTACAAAGAGCATGTTCCATATTCTGACTAAGTACATTTCCAAGGAAGTTTTTAAATAATGTCTGTTTTTAATATAGCACTTTGAGTACAATATGGAAGGTAAGGAGGTGGCCAAATCAAATGTTGAGTTTATGAGTTGATCATTAATTATTTTAATGAGACAGAGGAGAGTGACTGATAGTTCTAAAATGACTGATAATCCCATTGTTATTCACATTAAAGGCACATGGGCAATAAATGTGTGTGAGGCATGTGTATGTGTGCAACACACACACACACACCCCATATTCTGTATGTGCCCCAAACCTGACTTCTAGCCTTTTGTTGGTAATCTATGATCCTGTGATCTTACTGGGCAGGACAGAGAGAAAACCTTGACTTACAGTTGAAAGTTGACCTCATATTCTAGCTCAACTTATGGGTTCTTTGCACTTTATGACCCTTTCTTCTCTTTTATTGGCAAGAAGGGCTGAGTGACTCAGTTCTTCCTTGCAAACTGTAAGTGCAATGGGAAAACCTGCTTAGTAGGGTTTGGGGATCCAAGGGATCCCCTCTTGCATGATCTTGGTAAATTTACTTCATCTGAGAATCATCCTTATTGCAACATTTTTATGACATCTTAGGGGAGGATATTCACATTTACTAGATGACTACTTTGTTGTAGGCACTGTTTATTTTTAAAAAGAATTGCATTCTCTATTGAACCTAATATAGAGGCAAATGTTTAGTTTGACTCAGATAATTGCTACTTTATAGACTAAACGGTCAAATATTAGAAACTGCATGTTTTCCATGTTATATAGTCCTAAAAGATTGAGGCTATTGTATAAAGAATTCCAGTAATTGACTTTAGAATCAACACAGATGTTCAACCTTCTGCGTATTCCATTGAAGGCAAGGCAGAAAAACAATTAGGGTGTGCTGTATTTGGAATTTCAAGTAAAAAAAATCCCATCTTTGTCAAATACAAATATTTTTGAGATCAAATAAAAAACAATATGATGGAATGGATAAGCAAAGTGTGGTATATTCATACAATGGAATATTATTCAACCATAAAAAGGAATGAAGTTTTAATAAGTGGATGTGACATACACATTCTCATACATGTGATAAAATTATTCTAAATAAAAAAAAACAGCACAAAAGACCACTTATGATTCTATTTATATGAAATGTCCAGAATAGGCAAAGAGGATTAGTGGTTAACAAAGGCTGGGGGAGGGAAGGATGGGGAGACTCTTTAATGGGAAACTAGGTATCCCTTTTGGAATGATAAAAAAGTTCCTGAACTAGATAGTGATGGTTCCACAAAACTCTAAATATATTTAATGACACAGAACTGCATATTTTAAAATGGTTAATTTTTTGTTATCTATTTTATTAAAATAAAATAATCACTGTTAAAAATGGTAAGGCATGTGTATTGATATTTCTAGATGGAGTTGTACTTAAATACTGGAAGAATACTGTTATTTCCAAGGCTTCTCATCACATCCATCATAGTCTACTCTGAGCTGTATCTTACAGGACTGGATGGAAGGATGGTTTGACCTCTAGAGATTCAATGCCTACATTTATGCAAGCTGTTTCAAAAGAATGGCTGTTGTCGTAAAAACAAAACAACCCCCCAAATCTCTGAAAAGCTGCTCCTCAAGAAAGAACAGCTGTAAACATGCTCAGCGTGATTTCTGAAAGTCTTACCGCAGAGCTAAAGTGAAGTGACAGCGGTGTTCTCATCGGTATCTTTGTAATTATAGGCCAAGTTTAGTAATGATTAACGAACAAATCATACAGTAGTGGGTTCATTTGCTTTTGATATGCCATTTGTTAGCTGAAGGGAAAACATTATTCTCCTTTAATGATCTAAAGCAGGCGATATTTACGTTGGCACAATGAGTTTCGCACAGGCGAAGCGTTTGTAATAAAGCTACCTAGAACAGACACTACTAATTAGATGAGATGTTTGAATGCACTAACATTCGCTTCTCCAGCATTGCTTGGGAGTGAAGCATTTCACTTGTGTTCAGTTTCACTGTTCACAGTTCCACATACTGAGGTTTATTCCTCTACACATTTGAATTTTAAAATGCAATATTTTACCATATTTTTCTAAAATGTTCTACATGATTCTTTGCTTCAATAAAAAAGTATATTTAACAGGGCTTAGTTTTTTTTAATGCCTATCATTTGATATATAATCTTAGAATGCAGTGATGTGACTAGGGGTGTTCTCATGGAAGTATACAGGGTTATTTGTCCCTAAATTAAGTGACCCCCAAATAGCAGAACTTGACCGGTTCTGGGGATGCGTCTCTCTTCTCTCTGTACTACAGTATGTTCACCTGGTGCAGTTTCATCCTCATATTTATTTACCATGCTCTGATGACAAACATGGCTATCTAGGAAAAGCAGGAAGGAAACTAGCCAGCTTAGGTTAAGTCCACATTATCTTCTGCATAATTCAAAGTCAATAGACTTGGGATAAAAGTTTAACTAAGAAGCCATAAGAAGTGCATTTTTTTCTTGCTTTGAATTTGTGACTAATTCTTCAAATCAACATACATTTCAAAAATTATTTGAATACAAAATAAGCTCTTCACATCTGAAGGCTACTGAACGGGAATCCAAGGAACAGCTTATCTGCTGGCCGGAGTGACTAACGGTACACAGAGTAGGTCAACTGGTCAGTACTGCGGTTTTAACTCAGATCTCACTTTGTGGCTCACAAACTATACAGTGAGCACGCGCCATTCAAAGCCCTGCTGGATACATTCCCAGCAGTGCACAGCACTGTAGGTGCTGATCACCGCACTTCATATCCTGTAGTAAAAATGACAAGTAATTACCATTTAGAACGATCAGATGCTTAATTTTAAGATTAGAAGGCCTCTAATCAACCCCTGCACATCTTTCCAAATGTACTGTTGCTAAGGTGGCCACCATACATGTGTGACATGCTCCCAATGCTTTCAGATGCTCTTAGAAGTCACCAGAACACAGTCTGAAAAATATTATATAAGATTAATTCCTGGAACCAGTGTAAAGTCTTGAACTTGCAATCTCCAGCACTACTACTGCAGTAGGCACTGGGGCAGTATTGATGAGGACTAACTGGTTCACAGATTACTGGGTGACTTAGCTGGAGTTCCCCCAAAGCAGACCCTAAGACAAGGATTGGCAAGCAGGTAGATGATTTGGTAGGTGTTCCCAGGAAGCAGAGGCAGATGGGGTGGGGTGGGGTGGGAAATAGGACGGGAGCAGCTAACAAAGCACGCATTGGTTAAGTCAGGCACCGCTGTAACAAACGGAGCTTAACCCTACTGGGAACCTTTGGGGAACAAGACAGAAAGCAGACCTGACAGCTCCACGAGGAGAGGAGTGGGGGCCGTAATCAGTTCCTGTCACTCAGTGAGGTGGCGAGTGCTTTCTGGGAGTGCGGCGTCCTTATACACTGTGCGCATGCGCATGTGACCAGAGCGGGCCCATGATCGAAGAATCATTGTGCTCTTGGGTGGAAACTGAGCCGGCATATCCCAGGGGACATGGGCTGAGTTCCGATAGTGCTAGTTCTATGCTAGCACTTCATGAGGAGGTGGGTAGCCTCCCTCAGGTCTGTGGAGCACAGTGGAAGGGGCAGGAAGGCCCTGTAGGCCAGGAGGTCCCTCAGCTCTCTGGCCTGGGGAAATCCGAGGGGACGTGAATCATGGTACCTAGAGACACCAGAATGAGGCAGACTTAGCCCGAGTCCCAGTGAACTGGGGTTGTGCGAGAGGAGGTTATAGAGGCTCTTTAAATACTCTGTCTCAGAGACAGTTGTCTGGGCAGTTCAGGAAGTTCTAGACTTGGGAATTGGGAAAAGGAAAGGAAGGAGTTGGCCGAGAAAGATCGGCAATAAAAGGGTAACAGCCACAAAGAAAAGAGACGGTATGTCAGAAGAAAAGAAAAAATATCCAGGAGTAACCCAGAAATTTCCTTTCTAAAATTCCATCCTGAGGAAATACTACTAAATATCGACAAAAATTTATGCACAAAGATGTTCTCGGCAGACTTATTTATAATAGAAAAACATGAAAGACAGCCTGAAGGGCAGCTGGTTCAGTGACTCTGGGTTCAATGTGGCATTTTCCAGCGCTCAAAAGGATGCTTTTAAAGAACCCTTGATGCCAGGGGAAGTGGTTACGGTCCACCAGGTGAAAGCAGCAGAAGGAAACTACGTACAATATGATCTCACTGCCGGCTGGGCGCAGAGAGAAAGGCTGGAGGGAAATAGGCCAACATGTTTACAACTGGTTGTCTCTAAGGAAAAGGTTTGCTCACATCTATTGTTCTGCTTCTGTACCTCCACAGGTTTATTCTAAGAAATAAAGTAAAAAGGGTGGAGGGGGAGAGCCTTCCAGATCAAGAAAAATAAGTAGCAACCTGTTAAGAATGACTTCTTATCAGGGAATTTCAGGGATCCTGAGACTCTTCCCTCAGGCCCCCTTGACCTGGGACTCATTAGTGTTGGGCTTTCGTGGCTGGGTCATATCAGGGCACCTGGGCACAAGTAAGGTGTGCTGAGAAGGTGTAAACATTGACTCTGCTTTGACTGGATTTTATTATGCAGAAGAAATACAACATACAAAATGCTGACCAGCATGTTGCAAAGACATTTAAATGCTAATTTTTATTGTCTGTAATAAAAGCAGAATCTATGGATTTCCTTTGGGTCTGGTAGGTCATCTGTTTCTGGGTGTCAATCTTGGTTGCTAAGAGAATGTTTAGGAAATAAATGAAGCCTCCCCAATTTTTTTAACTCCTACAAATACGACTGTAGAATTAAGGCTGTAGAGGTAGGGGGTGGGAGTGAGAACAAAGGGGGAACGGGCCTAATGGTCTAGGATCAAGGACGATGGGGGCTCTTGTGGGGGGGATGGCGTGGTGACAGATATCTGAGGTGTAGCCCTATTCCCCTAGATCATATACAGTCTTGTAAGCCAATGCTAGTGCAATAAATAAATACATAGATGTATAAAGAAATTTAGGCTCACTGCATGCGCGTGTGGAGAGGGGTGAAAAGAAACAATTTGCTTGTAGGAAAATCTAAACACAAATATATAAGCAAAAATTGTGGTGTTTCTTCTTCTCTTGTTTACACTTCTCTCTACACTCACTGAATCTATTTAAGTGACTCAGGTTTCAACTTCCATGTTCAGAGAAGAAAGAGCCACTTTCTGGGGTGCTGTCGGCAGGAGTTATTCCCAAGTGGAGGGGACTGTGCTCTCCAGCCAACACTTGGCAATGTCTGGGGCCGGTTTGGGTTGCTTCCACTCTGGACGGGGGTGGCTCCTGGCGTCTGGTGTGTTGAGGGCAGGGGTGCTGCTCCACAGCCTCCAGTACCCTCGACGGCCCTCCCCAAAAGAGCGGTCCCCAGCCCAGCGTCGGCAGCGCCAAGATCAACAGGCAGCAGCGCTCAGAGCTGTACTGAGACTTGGGAGGTGAGAAGGATTTGGCTAGCCGGGGAGGGGCGGCATTCTGAGGAGGAGGAGCGGGTCATTCGTGGTGGCCTGGGACTGAAGGTGGGGAGGGGCTCATCGTCAATGGGAGCGTCGGTGGTGTGCTCAAACTGGAGCGTGGTGACGGCTGCATAGCCCAACACATTTTAGAAAGATCACTGAATTATACACTTAAAACGTGTGCGTTTCGTGACATGAACATTAAGCAACGGTAAAGTTGTTTCTAAAAATCATGGGGCCTTCTAACTCCCTTCCAGGCTAAATTCAACCAGTCTACACTGGCTCTTTCAGGCGGGGGTTTATTTAATAAAGCCTTTCCTGGTTCAACTACAAAAAAAAAAATTAAAATCACGGGAAGTGAAGGCAGTAGGATTTTCGCCACTCTCCACCCCACTGATCAAGGCTGCCATCAAGCCGAATTTCCTCTAAAAACCCCTTTAAGGCAGGTTTCGCTAGTACCCAGTTCGCTACCAAGTTGTTTAGGTGGCGATAAGAAAAACAATGACGCTTCCACCTCCTACAATTAGATACTCCCAGTAGACTTGTGATTTTTAAGCTGGAACGAGAAAGATTTGAGTTTTGGGTGATTTCCAGATGGGAGAGTCAGACAGGACTAACAGCTGATTTTCAAGCTATTCAGGAAATGCACTTTCTCTGCTCTCCAATGAATGGGTTTGCTACCATGGAGTATAAAATCCAAATCGTAGAGGTTTTGAAACTTGTACTTCGAACACGTGTGATTTTTCTCTGCTATTATTTATTCATCATCATGGTTTTCCTGGAATGGGAGGAAGGTACCAGAAGTCTACGCAGAGTTGTGCGTTTACTCACGGACACTTACAGGGTAAGGCTGAATGACAGTGAGGAGGATCGATTCTTTGCAGCTTCTGTAAGGAAGAAAGAAAGAAAAAAACGTTTTTATGAAACATGGAGTCTGAACCCTAACAGCGTTCTTTTGAAATGAGACATGTGCTGTGTTGCTGAATGTTCCTTGGGTTCCCAGGGCAGAGGAAATCAAAAACCTAGAAGTGGGCTTTCAGACCACAGAGAAAAACCAAAATCAAACAGCCCAATTGAGAGCTTCCTACGTGGTGATCCCAAACAGCAGGCTCGAAAATCAAACACGCCAAAGAAAGACCAGTTTTAGAAACATCTACTCAAGCAGCCTCATCTCACGTTGCTGCTCTCAAAACTGAATCTCCCCTTCTCCTTTCCTTTAGCTGTTTATAAATTCCTGTGTAATTTTCCTTAAGGGGGGATAGATTTCTAAAATTTCTATCAATTCATTGAACATCATCATCTTCTCAGGGTCAGCATCACGCAAGCCTATCCCTGTAGGTTTCTTAAGTAAAACCAGCATCCTGGCCAGCGTCCCTCCCCAAACCGCTGGCTGAGCTAAGTCCGCCATACAGCCGTGCCAGGACCTTGATGGAATTTCAGACAGGCGCTTGTTGGGGAATATCGCTCATAATGGGAACACTGTAGCTGAAAGAAGGACCATGTAATATAATGGTTTATCTAATTCTCCCCCAAGTAACCCAAACCGTTCCAATAACGCAAACCCTTTGGGAAAATCACATTATGGGTTATAACAGTTTTTCCTCCTTCCTTCCTTTGTTCCGTGATTATCCTGGGTAGGAGAAAGGTCAGCTGCCCCGTTGTGGTGAAGGAGCTGACTTTTCTACTTCAGGTTGTAATTAATTACCTGCGTTGGTGATTTGTTGCTCAAAGGAATAAAGCAGAGGGGGTGTCTCAGCACTGCTGTTTGTTTGAAGAAGCTGCTGCAAACCGCAATTTTAGCCCCAGCGGGTCTCTGGGTTGACTGACTCACATCCCAGGGTGGACCTCGCTCTACTGACTCACCGCAGCAGCGGTGTGAGAGCATGGAGGAGGGAGCGGGGCGGAGAGGAGCGGTCAGTGGGGCAGGGCAAGGAAGACCAGAGCTCCGGGGAGCCCAGGAAGAATCAGAACGTTGGGGATGACGATGACGGGCAGGGCGGGCGCTGCAGACGGCGGCCCGTCCGCTCCCACGAGCTCCTAGGCACCAAGGGCTGGCAGAGCGCCCCGAGACTGGAGACAACCAGTGTGCTCGTTCGGTGCCGTAATAAAGCAACGCTGTGTAAGATGAGAGTTCAGACGAGATGGACAGTGGAGTCTTGTGGGTGGGTGCGGACACAGCGCAGCAATTCCGGGGAGCAATGTGGCACTGCTGGGGAAATGTCAGTGTCACTGGCACTACGACTTGGCCATGACACCCTGGCTTCTGTCACAGATGAATTCGGCCACTGGCCTTGAAAGGAGCGCGAAGGAAGTTGATCCTGCAGCAGAGCGTGCAGAGGTGAAGCGCTGGATGCGAGCCGGGCAGCACTGGCGGCTGTGTGAGCATGCGCACACGCAGCGTGGGGCAGGCAGCAGGAAGAAGAGTGGTTTAGATGGGGGTACAATTTCTTTTCTTTTTTTTTTTATTTTTTATTTATACATACAAGCTGGGGTACAGGCCAGAGGCGTGGGGCGGCGAGAGGGTTCACCAGAGACAGAGCGGGTAGCAGAACAGGCAGATCAGAAACACACTGCTGAGGGGAGCAGCGGGCGAGGCAGGAGAGGTCTGACGCGCCATGTGGGATTCTCCCCGGCCGGGCGTCGTACTTGCGTCGCCGCTGCCAACAGCTCCACAGCGCAGCGCTTAACCGCTGCGCCACCGGGGAGGCCCAGGGGTACAATTTCTTGGGTGAACCTTCAAAATGTGGTGAAGGGAAAAGGAAGAGATACCTACCATAACCACTCACAAGAGCCCTTCCGCATATAAAGATCCCAGTGACTCCACTGGGCCCCTCTGGATAATCCAGGCTAACTGTTCCACCCTTAACCGAATCAGACATGCGACGTCACAGGTTCTGGGGATTAGGATGTGGACGTCTTCGGGGGTGTCACTCCTCTGCCTAGCACAGATGCTAGTCTTGTTAGTTACCCAGTGCTGTGAAACCACGGACATTATGTCAATATTATTAACTTGCTCATCTTGTCCAGTTCCCTCGCAAGGCCACGCTGATGGCCGCGACTGGGATCTCCCCTGAAAGCTCGTCTGGGGAGGATCCACTTACAGGCACACTTCTGTGGCTGTGGGCAGATTAAGTTCCTGCTGGGCCTTCACCAAGTGCCTCTGCTCCTCGCAGGGCGGTGGTGAGAGGGTCACCCTCAGCTCCTTGCCATGTGGGCCTTCCCCACCCAGCTATTTGCTTCATTATAACCAGCAAGAGAGTCTGCGAGCAAAATGGAAACTACACAGGTAACATAACCACAGGAGGGACAGTCGTCACCTTCGCCATATTCTCTTGGTTAGAAGCAAGTTCCAGGCACCACCGTGGAGTGGGAAATCCGCACAGCGGCGAGTCCCCGGAGGCAGGGGCAGTCTCGCCTTCTGGGACCTGGTCTAAGGCTGGGGCCCCGGTAGCCTCTGTCTGCCACACTAACAAAGAGGTCTGTAACCAAGTAAGCTGGGACCTTCTCAAAAGAAGCTCCATCCATGACTACACCTCTCCCGGAAATTGTTTTCTGTCACGAGTGTCAGGGAAATGGTTGCTCAGTGCACCTTGTTAATTTAAAATGGGAGCCATTTTTCAAAATATGTCTATTATTTTTATCGCATTGAAAGTCTTTGTGTCTATATTAATTCCCTGCAAATTGCCTGAAACATAATCTAGATTGATTCTAATTTTACCACTTAATGAATAAATGAAGTTATTTGAAACGAAATAAAATATTCCAATATGTTATTTATCATCGGGGCTGGGGCTGTGCTTCCCTTCGGTTTCCTCTCATTCGTAATTACTTCATTACAACTGCTAGCCAAGAAGAATGAACTCTGTGATGTTTTGGATTTCTTAGAATTCCCAACCCTAAGATCCTAGGAAGAAAAACAAAGATCTACATCATTTAAAAAGTCATCTGAAAATCACATCAATGGAAAGAGAAGACTGGAAAGTGGAAGATACCACAGTCAACTAGTCAGATAGCTTCTTTTTATGAAGGCCTGATAACTAGACTTTTAAAAAAATCCAGTTGAAAGCACAGAGAAGTATCATTTCCTAATAAATTCCAAGTGAATTTTCTACTTTTGACAAGTAATTTCAACTTGTAGTGCCAATATTTTTTGAATAATAAATTTGTTAAAAACATTTTAATCCTCGAATCATAGTGCTGACCTGCCGAAGAAAATATCAAACCTGCCTAAACCGATCCTATCAAATTTTCTTAAATTCCTTTCTTCATTTCTTAACAAAAATCTTCTTTACTCTTTTGAAATTCTTTTACTTTTCACTGTTTTATACTTGTGATTACAATTTCACAGTAGTGAAAGGATAAAAGTTTAAATCAGCCAAGAAAGGAAATGCACAGGGCAGAGTTCAGGCCGGGTCTAGAAAAGTCTTTTCTTACCCTTTCTTGATGGAGAGGCCCCTGACACATCTTTGTGGTGATGGGTCACGCCTTGGGATCACACCTCATTTTAAAATTTCATTGGATGTGATTCTGTTGCAGCGAGCAACGCGATGCAAGAAGCAGCTCAGATTTTAACCAGGCTTGTGCTATTAAGATCTATCCCTTCAACAATGAAGCCAAAGCTGGTATTCTCTTTCTCTTTTTTAAGGGGCATAACTTGGCATCTTTCTTAACTTTCTCATTTTATATTGACATGATTTTAGTGGTGCGATACATGGTCATATTGCCATGTGCTGTTGTATATTTCCCCTCTAGACCAAGTAAACAGATCCTTTGATCAGCTCAGGGAGTAAGAATTTAACAGCATTGTGAAGAACACTGAGATTCCTTCAGAGACTAGTAAGACAAAACAAAACCCAAAGGAAAGAGCTAAAGTACATAGGAAGACATTTTATGTCAAAAATGTAAAGTATCGCAGTTAACCGCAAGATTTCAAACTTCAAAAGTGGAAGCAAGTAATCTATGAAGGCTAAAATTTAGGCTCTTAAAAAGTGACCTAAAGAGGCAATTGAGGGCTATGTAGGAGAGGCATCTATAAATGCCAAAACAACATTCAAGCAGAGCTCAGGGGCGGGAGGTGCAGCATGTCTGTCTGGGAGGAAAGGTGGCGGCGCCGGGGCGTCTGAACCGCCCGCTTAGCCAGGTGCGCATGCGAGGGTCTTTCTCCCTGCACGTCAGGGGTCTTCAAAGAGATTAGAAAAGTACTCCATTCTGGGAGCCTAGTGCACCTCTGCGCTTATACTATCCGCTGCTGGGCAGCTTCTGTGCATGGGAAGAAGAGCTGATGGACAGTGTTTCTTCAGCGATTCTTGACTCAGAAGAGCCTTTCCTCACCGCAGGGCATTATGAAGCCACGGGGGCGCCTTCTAATTTCTCTTCGGTCTGAACCTGGAGATGTGAAGGGAGCACTAAGAATTTTCTGGTGTGGTCACCAGCCATAATGAAGTGTCAGCCTAGTCCATTGCTGGCAAAGTGAGAGGAAATAGTGCTGCCCTCATTTTGAGAAAAGTTGCCACGGGACTACTTGGAAGAGGGGTTTAATACTTCATCTAGCTGACCTTTCCGACACCCTGAATCGAGACTGTAATTATCCACGGTAGCAATTCCTCCTAGCAGGTACTGAAGTCATTAGCTGGGGAGAGTGGAAAAGGCTAGCAAATGACCAAGTGCTCAGCAAAGGTCAACCCGTTAACGCCGAGTGTGCTCTGTCACGGGAGCTAGGACGCATTTAATCTGTACCTACTGTGGCTGGACCTTGCCTTGACCTTGAAAGCTGCAAAAGGAGGCAAGTGGTCGCCATTTCTCAGTTGCGTTCAAGGGATGCTAAGGAAGAAAGTGAGCATCAAGGAGCCACCACAGTTCTCAGGCCACAAAGACGAGAGATGGATCAGAGTCTACTTGTCCGCTATGTCTCTCCCGCCGCCATCTTTACCCTTGGTCAGGGGCTATACTGTTGAGTAAAAAGCCCCCCTGTTCGGTAGCGAAAGGGGAAACGAAGAGAAGGGAAGGAAGAACCCTAGGTGAGTGGCGAAGAGCTCCTCCTGAAAGACTGGCTGATTTCACTGCTGCTCTTTTCCCACCTGTGTCAGGGAGGCTCCTAAGCTGACCCCCCACAGACCGCACCTCAGGCAGTCACACCTGCGGGCGCACCCCACCCTCCCGAATCTGGACTGATCTGTGACTTACTTTTGACAAACAGAATGTTGTGGAAGTGCCATCCTGGCCTTGGCCACAAGAATCCTTTGAAGCCTTGCAGGGTGGACACGTGCGCCTGGCAGTGCTCACTTTGAGAGAAGGGAGCTACCAGGGACAGTCCAAAGCCCCGTGAGCACCATGTTTTGTACCATGTATGAGACACATGAGGAAACCAGCCATTTGGAGAAAGAACGTGGCAAGAGGGAGACTTGCCCCGCCAGCCACTCGGGCGCCAGCTCCCCAAGGCCAGGCAACAGCGCAGGCGCCAAGGGAGCCATCCTGGCCGCCAGCCCAAAGAGCTTCTGGACAGCTCCAGCCCGGCTGCCCGCTAACTGCAGCTGCATGAGTGACCTCCGTTAGGAGTCCCTGCGCCCAGACAACCCAGGCGGTCATGAGAGAGAGCCATTATGCATGACGATTGTTGGGGTGCAATAGAAAATGGGAGTATCATTTTCCCATAAAGAGGTGAACAAAGGCGTGCAGTGCTCGGAAACGGAACCTGTTTTCCTGACCAAGGAAGGGAAAGTGTCCGACCTAATGGCTCCCAGAACGTGGGGACTGCTACTTCAGACAAAGGCGTCTTATGTGCTCACACGGTGTGTGGAGAAGGCGTGCTCAGGGCCGCAGGCGGACGGCAGAGCTGTGACGTCCGTGATGGATGTTTGGAGGTCAGGGTGGAGGGAAAAAGAATCAGTCTTTTTTTTGGGGGGGGAGGGGAGACCCAATCAGAGATGCAGTAAAAATGCTTCACTCAAAGAAATCTCAGGGCCCTACTGGTAGCACGTTGTGGGGTGTACATTTGAACTTTGCAGATAAAGGATTAAAGTACACAGTAATTTTAGGTTTAGAATTACAAAACTTACATGCATCCAATGACTTGAATGTAAACCTGGGGAGAAACCAGGATTCCTTGCAAAGTTTAATTCACATTTTACTGAATGTATTTAAGGTTTAGGCTGTGCTTTTCTTTTGAAGAATATTAGGCCATTAGGTCGAAAATCCATGTAATTGATGCAGTGATTATCAAAATTAACATTTTATTGAAACTATCTCATTCCAAGCCCTTGATCTTACTGCATTTCTTAAACCCTCCCAGTAAAATTTCAGGGTAGGCACTCTGGATTTGGAAATTGCTGCTAAGAGATTTTTATTTGCATACGGTATTTGTTTTTAGTTTGACCTAAATCTTTTGTCCACTGACTTCATTTCTTTGCTGAATGAATGCAGTCTTTGACCTTTGACCTACTCACCTTTAACTAACCGATGAAAGTGTGCTTCTATTTAAGGGGAGCAGGATCCTTCGAGACAAAAAGCACATCATTTTCTTTTTTTTAAAAGATTTATTTATTTTTACATACAAGCTGGGGTACAGACCAGAGGCGTGGGGCAGTGAGAGGGTCCACCAGAGACAGAATGGGGAGCAGAACAGGCAGATCGACGGAAACACACTGCTGAGGGGAGCAGCGGGAGAGGCAGGAGAGGTCTGCTGCGCCGTGTGGGAATCTCCCCGGCCGGGCACTGAACTCGTGTCACCGCTGCCGACAGCTCCACAGTGCAGCGCTTAACCGCTGCGCCACTGGGGAGGCCCAAGCACATGATGCTGAAGAGCTCTCCCTCCGTCTGCGGGTATTTGCTGAGCGTCCAGCAGCAGCCAGGTATTGGGGCGCATCTGTGCCTCCCAAGGGGGAATGATTCTGTCTGGAGACACTCATGCTTGTCACAACGATGGGGGCGCTGCTGGGACCCCACTAAACATTCCCCAGCACACAGGACAATCCGCTGAAATGGGAGAATTTTCCACCCCAAATGTCCGTAGTGGTGAGACTGAAAAACCCGGGCCTCTACAGATAGATTCCCCAAGGACACCCATCTCCTGACTTCTAGAAGAGTGAGACTCCATTTGGAACTTTCTAGCAATATGCTCACATAGCCTGAACTACTTATTTCTCTTCTTTCACTCAGCATTACGTTTGAGAGTCCTCCAAATTGTCATGTGCCACTGTGCAGTGTACCACAATTTTTTTTTATCCATGTTACCACTGATGGACAATTGGGGGGTTTCAATTTGGGGGTGGAAAGAATAGTGTTGCTCTTCACATTCCTGCAGATGTCTCTGATGAATACATGTGTGCATCTCCGTTCGGTGTAGACCTAGGTTAGAACTGCCAGGTCATAGGCATTGCTGTGTTCAGGCAGAGACCCAGTTGTGTTGGGCTATGTCTTTCCTTCCCACCTCTTTAATCCCACGAACGCTAATGGCCTTCCTTTACATTGTTCTTTTACGCTTCCTCGTGTCTGGCTGAGCTCCTTCTATTCTGCTGGTATTGGACCGAGTTGCTGTCCTTTCATACATGTCATCTAAAAACACATTCTTAGGTGCTATTCTGGCTGAAAGACATATGTTGAATAAGCAATTGACTTCTGTCTCACAAAGGAAGGGCTAGAGGAGAATGTCTTGATGTCACTTAGAAGTAGTTAAAGCTTTGTCTGCTAAGTGAGGGGTGGGAAGAAGCCTGAGCATGCCACATTCATTGCATCCTAATGAAGTAGGACAAACTATCTCAAAATGGTTGGGAGCCCCGAAGTTCTGATGAGCAGTTGGTGACAATCCATTGTCATCATGGCGAGTTGGGGAGAGGGTAATTCACATCCTCTCATTCATCTCTGTTTGCTTTGACATGCTGCCAGTATGCTTTCCATCCTTTTTTTTCATCTGGAAGAGGGGCTTAGACTAAATTAGTGGTTCTCAATCTGTTCCATGCAACCTTCTGAGACAGGGATGCATGCCAGTGGGTACGATTCTGGACATCCTTGTGTCTCCAGCCAGAAACCCTCCACTGCTCTATGCACTGGGATTATGAGTTAGGTTTCTGCTGAAGTAAGGGCTGTTCTACAGGCCTCCCTGGTGGCCTAGGGGTTAAGTCTCAGTGCTATCATCACAGCGGTCCACTGTGATGGCATTAGCCTGATCCCCGGCCAAGGAGCTGACCCACATGGCACAGCAGACCTCTCCTGTCTTTCCTGCTGTTCCCCTTAGCAGTGTATTTCAGTAAATTTGCCTGCTCTGCTCCCCACCTTGCACTAGTGAATCCTCTTACCCCCTCCCCACACCTCTTCCTTATGTCAGAGCTCTTCTACACAAAAATAAATAAAATTTTAAATCTTAAAATCTTCTAAAAGCAAGTATGAAGACCATGTACAAAATGATTGTTGCTGAGTCTTCATATTCCAACAGGTCTTAGTCTGCTATCCCTTTGTGAATTGCCATGAAGTTTCCCAGCATCCTTTTCTAAGCTAAACTTCCTCAATGAGAAGCAAAGATGAAACATGTTTTATTGGATTTGGCTGTTTTGCTATTCTTTCCGTTGTAAGGACACAATAACATTGCTCGCTATTTTCAATGGCAAGTGCGGAACATTTCAGCGATAATCACTACACCTGTAGAGCCAGGGAATACTATTATCTTCTGTTACTGATGAGGAAATGAGGCCCAGAAATATTAAAACACTTTTAATACAGTTGCATGGCTAGAAAGCGGAGAACAGGATCCATACAACTCCAGAACTCATATTTTAACCATGTAGGACTCGGTCCCAGATCTTCGTCCTCCCCATAGACTTTATGTAATTTTGCTACTTCCTATTCAAGTTGACATACACTTGCTGACTTTGGGTTGGGCCCATGACTTGTCTTGGTTAATGAAAGAGGAACCAAAGAGACAGTGTGCCAGGTCAACGTCAGAGCCTTATCTTTTAGAGGATCAAATCCTGACCCACTTCCTAGCAGTATACCTGTATGAATTACTTAGCACGCCATGCCTCAGTTTCTACATGTGCAGAATGTGATAATTAGAGCGACGATTTAATAGGATAATTGTGAAGATTAAATGAATGCAAAATTTCCTGTGCGTAGTAGACATTCAAGTGTGCACCTGCCTGCCCACTCTCACTCACTCTGCATCACCTGTACCCACCACAACCTAGCCAGCCTCCTGGCCTAAAGAGGATGAGACCTGTGAAATAGACCTTCTAAGATCAGCAGAGCCATCCTAACCAGTTTTCAGATGCATGAGAAAGAAATGCTATTTCCAGACACAAATGTGCCAATATTATATTTTTCCACTTATATGAAAGATCTGGACTAGGCAGATTCAGAGAAAAAGTATATTAGAGGTTACCAGGTGCTAGGAGGGGTAGGGGGAAGGGAGAGATTTTGCTTAATGGGCATAGCGTTTCTGTTTGGGGTTCAGCAAAGAGTTTGGAAATAGTAGAGATGGTTGTACAACATTGTGAATAGAATTAATGCCTCTGAATTGAACACTTAACATTGTTTAAAATGGCAAATTTTATGTTCCATATATTTTATATTTTACCCCCCCCCCAAAGGAAGGCCACTGAGGTCCAGCGGTCATTTGTTACAAAGCAATGGCGGACTGATACAGCCCCATCTGATGGCAGGACAGGTACAACAGACAGAACAAGGCTTCGATCCAACAGTCAATATGAACAAGCGGAGAAAGAAGAGGAGATGTTAGAGCCAAGGAAGGGGCAAGGCGGAGAGGCCGTTCACCCGCGACACGAGCCACCGCAGGGTGCTCCCGCAGAGACACTGCTGTCGTGGGGGATGTGAGCTAACTGGAGGGCCTCAGTGAGCTGGAAAGAATTTTGAAACATTAAAAAACTTGAAGCCAATACAAATTTGGAGCCTGAAAGTCTAGAAGTGACTAGAGAGAGACAGGTAGTGTCACCTGCCAAGTTGAAGCTGTTAGAAACAATAGTTCATATCCCGAGTCACTTCTTTTAAAAAAAAAAGTCATATTCTTATGCAATTCAAATCAATTCGCCCTGACAGTTGCTTTCCATTTCTCTCTAACTCAGAGGATATTTCTGTTTGACTCTGCTCTCTTTCAGCGCTTACTTCACCTTCTGTTCACCAGTCCTGCTGCATTCTCACAGTACAGGGGTTTAATATACTTCTAAAAGATAAAATTAAACAGAGGCCCAGAGACTGTAATGGAATACGTGGTGCAATCACAAATGGGAGGTGGCAGCTGAGGCCTTTTATATATATATATATGTTGAGGGGCTAAAATTATTCAAGAAGTGAGGTGTTAGCTAAAAGACTCAGCCGCAAGCCACGTGACTGCAAAATAGAAGTAATAATAATAATAATGATCATCATCATAATAACAGGCCTCTTCTGAGGATTGTTGTGAGGACAAATTATAGACGGGTGAGCTGCTTTTAGTATCTTGGAGAAAGGTATTATGTAAATCTCAGTTCTTTTTCTTTTCATTCGTTTCCCTTGAAGACTGCCAAAAAAAAAAAAAAAAAGAAAAATTCCAGTGGGTGGATGAGGGAGGAAAGAGAGAGAAAATAATTCAAGGAAGCAAGTGATAGCAGTACCTCTTGGCCATTGCATTTGCTGTGCTAAGTCTACGTAGCCACACAGCTGATGGAGGAGGGGGAGCGACAGCGGGGTCCCCCCTTCTGGCTCGTCTCCAGGAAACACCTGCATTTTACGTCACTGCGCTAAGAGCGTCTCGCTGTCTGGTTAACATGCCTATTGCCATCAGGCCGCGGTTTTGCTCCATGTTCTTAGCACCCAGAAGCTTCTTCCCAGGTAATTCTGAATGCCTGGTCCCAAGGGCAGATGCCCTGTGCTCCAGGGCCAGAGGCAGTGCGCAGCGGGTGAAACTGCCGGGAGTGGAGCGCTGCAGAAGGCAGGGCTGAACATCCGCTGCTGCAGGCTCGAGCGGAGTCAAATCCTGTGCTGGACTCCATGGACGGTTTTGACTTTGCCGGGTGAGATGACAACGAGAAGCGTATGGCTTTCATGGCAACCAACACATGGATTGTTTTTCAAATGAACTCATCAGAGAGCCAGGTTGGAGGAAGAAAACTTTTTTGTCTTTAATCAAGAAGTGGCATGCCTCCTGCCTCCTCTCCCTCGGTCTGTCTGGAAGCACGCGAACCATCCCGCTGAGACGCTGGCCACGCCGCTTGCCTTTTCAACATACTGTGATGGTCTCCAGTTGCACCTCAGATTCCACTAAGGTTCCAGCCCTTTACTCCCAGTAGGGGACACCCCCAGTCACTCTCCCTTTCATGTACATGTCAACTTTAAAGACGGCCTGAATTCATTCCATGCGTGTCTGACGAGCCCCTACCACGCATCAAAGATGGTTCTAGGCTAGTGAGCAAAACAGGAAATAACCCTGCCTTTCTGGGGTCACCATTCTGTGGAAGCACCTGGGATGCGGGCCTTGCGCAGAGGATGACCTGGCTGGCGAGGGGTGGGCCGGGCGACCCCCTTACACCCTTGGCAGGATGTGTGGAAATGAAATGGGTCTCCTGTGGAGACACAAAGCTGCAGGAGCTGACAGGGCACGCTCACTCGCGCTCATCGTGACTCAGAGAAGCCCGGGATTGCGCGTGGTTTCCAGAGGAGGATCCAGAATCGTGTTCAGGTCGCAGCCTGACAGGGTGGAGTTTGGTCTCACGGGGCTGACAGTCATTGTCTCTCAGGCCCTGTCAAGTCGTGTGGCAGTGCCGCTGGCCTGGAGCGAGCACGCCAGCCTCTGCGGTCCGTGTGGCAGACGGCAAGGGGGCGCCGAAAACCACTGGAATTCAAGTCAGCTCCATTTATTATTCCTCCCTCACAGTGCGGGCCTGGGTCGGGCTGCCTGACCCTCATCAGCTCTAATCTTTAAACTAATTCTACAAGGTAGGTTTCAATATTTCCACTTTACATGTGAGAAAAGAGGCTTACATGTTAAGCACCTTATCCAAGGCTACACAGCTCATTGGAGGAAGAGCCAAGAATTCACAAGCTCTGGCCATGACGGAGTCATTGTCGGTACTCACAGAGGGCCTGGGTCACAAAGTTTGGCCTTTTCTACTGGCCCATTAGAGCAGCACAGTAACGATACATTCTGTGCTCACCTCTATGGGTGCCAAAGCATCTTCCCCTATTTCTTTTATTCTCTATAATGCCACTGACAGGTATGATCACTCTCCCCTCTTGCTAGTTGACGGAACTGTGGCACAGAGAGGCTAAGTAATTAGTCTACTTCACCTCGCAGGGCAAGATTTGACACCGGTAGAGCAGAGCTACTGCCAATGTCTTAGAGACACAGAATGGGAAGAGCAACTAAAACCTGTCGGCGAGAGGAGGGCCATAGGTGGAGAACCATAAAGAAGGCAGCTTTTGAGCTGGATCTTGAAGGGACGGTCAAGGAAAGGGTTTCCAGGAGCACTGAAGGTGTCCAGCTAGGCAATAATGCATTTCCCAGTGTGGTTAGGACACAAGATGGCTCTTGAGAGAGCGAGGTGGGAAAGGAAGACCAGGGAGAGCAGTGAAAAGCCTGTTGCTGCAAAGAATCCTGGTGAGAACACTGTAGGTGAGGCATTCCGGAGGGGAAGGATGCGCCGATGGACCGTGGCCAGCACAGGACCCACGGGGAGGTATAGGTGACAACTGACAAGTATGAGAGCAATTTGAGGGGTTAGTGGGTGTCGTACAGCAAGGAAAGTTCTAGAATGCCTTGTTGCCACTATTAGAATTTAGAAGAAAGCCATGAAAATTTTCAGAAGGAGGCTAGAATTAAGGCCTAGAATTAAGGTTTTTAAAGCCACCCATCCAGATTTGAATCTCATTCATTCATCCATTTTCCCCCATTCCATAAATATTTAGGTACCCGGGACCAAGCTAGGATACAGGGACAGGAAGGCCACAGTCTAACCAACATGAATACGATGCAATGAAGGTGTCATGCAGATGCATAGAGGGCACAGGGCGGAGCGAAGGGCATGGGGTCACACGTGGGGAATGACGCACTCAGGAAGCATTGGCACAGCAGGGGGGTTTCAGCTGGTTTGATGATGAGTGTACTGGGTGGGCAAGGAAATCAAAGACCTCTCAGGTGGTGGGGATAACACGCCCGAAGGAAACAAGCCAGGTGGGAACATGGTGCAGTGGGGGCTGCTGGGAATCTGGCAATACCACACCAGAGGACAGGTATGGCAGGGCAGGCGGCTGGCCAGGTGCAAGCACCTGATCACAGAGGGTCTTGAATCCCTGTAAGGAGCTTCACGCTCTCAGAGGACCTGGGACCTGAGGTGGGTGCTTTCAGCAGGGGACTGACATATTGTTTGGCGTTTAAAGGTTCACCCAGCCAACAGCGCAGGCAAACGTCAGAGCCACAGGGAAAATGTGGCTCAGGGATGAGGCTACTGTCGCACCCCAGGTCAGGTGGCACGATGGCTTGAAGATGTAGAAATGGTGATGAAGAGGAAGAGAGATCTAAGAGCAACCGGGGGGAAGCCTGTGTTCAGAGACCTCACATTATGAATGGTGTCCAAAAATGCAAAGGTAAATGGCACAGATCAGTGAAATGGAAGCTACATAGAATGTTGTTTGGTCTAATGTTCAGACGTAGCTGGGGGCTCCCAGGTGACCCTGGGGGGGTTAATAACCATAGGCACTTCCTCCCAGCTACACGTGTCAGAGTTAGAAGTACGTGGAACCCCACTGGGATGCAGCTTGCACTTGACCATCAACAACAGGGCAGTGGTTGAACTCTAGTCTACTCGGTCACGTTCACGGGCATGTCAGGGGAGGCAGGGCAAGTGTGAAAGAGAGAAATGCTGTTTTTAATGTTGGCAAGAATAGGGATGATGTCACTGAAGAAGCTGTAATTCAGATAGCACATTCAGAAACTGCTTGTAAACAGCTACAGGAAAGAAATGTATGTACCTTCTTACCAGGAGGAAAAAATCAGATTAAGGAAGGGCTATGGTTCCAACATAGCTCTCCTGAAACAACAGCCCAGGTCCCAGAAAACCCAGCAATGCTCTAATTCTCCCTGAGAGTTGACAGATTTCCAGTCAACCCTGAGAATATTTTCATTGATGGAAAGAGGTTGTAGGATTTATACTAAAATTTTGAAGTGTGCCTTCCATATGAAATGCATTTATAAATATATCAGTGGCTATAATTTATCCACGGCAAGACAGAGAACTTCCATTTTCCTGTCTATTGGGAAATACAGCTTTGAACATGAACTTGGATCACACTGACTTGCAGCTGAATTCTGAGGCCTTTTTGCTTTGTATTAACAGGGTTTATAGTCTGCATTTGGGCTGACTATATGAAAAAAGTGTTTTACTCACAAAAGCTATCCAACTACTATCTGAAGAATCATACGGATTACTTTTCAAAAGCAGGTATCCTTTGTATCCATCCATACCTATATGTATATGGATCTGTATTTAACTTGGGTTAAACACAAAGAAAAAACAAGCAAACAAATAGAAGTAGTTTCCTTGTACATCCCCTGAAATAACAACAGATTAGAGTTTTAGCAGCATATTGCTTTTTTATTCTTTCTCTTTGCAAGGCTATGAAGAACAGGGAGGGTGGAGGTTGGTGATTTTCATTTTTAATCATTCTATCTTTTCCACTCCTGCCACCAAATGAAAGTTTAACCTCACGCCCAGAATCAGAGTGAATTAAAATGGGTGCAAACCAAATGAAAAATATATGCAACAATCTTTTTAAAACTCTGAACAAGTTTCAGTCTTTTACACGAAGTAGTTTTTCTTCAGTTTCATTGATGTCTAAGGATGATCAATATTCAACTAGATAAAACAGAAAGCAAGTCCTGTGGGGTGGTGAGGACAAAGGAAAGGGTGAATGTGAAAACTGAAAAATGAGTTTTCATAATTACCCGATGCATAAGATAAAATTACTGCGCAGAGGAAAACAGTGTGAAGCAAGATACAGCAAAGCCTGAGTGGATCAGCACATGCTGAGAACAATGGGAAGGGGCTAGCAGGAAACACAAAAGAGGCAGGAAGCTATCACTGTGCGACAGTATCTGACAATATTGGAAAGTCTTAGTTTTCATATTTGACGAGCAGTGGCAACACTGAAAAATCCCATGAGAGAAAATTATACAAACACACATTAGGGGTTCTTTTAAAAATGCATTTTTCTTTGCCCAAATGAGATCTTAATGGCCCCTTTGAAACTCATGTAACATATCAAATAAGTTTGTCTTTAAATTGACGTCCTAGAAAACTGTTAGGGGAAGTCTGAACAGAACAGGTGGCGCCGTCGATGTGCGGTTAACAACTCACCCTTTACATGCTTTGTTGTTATTCGTTTGCAGTTTCTCCATGTAGACAAACTGCTATTCATGTTTAGAAGGGGAAACAAAGGTCCTCCATACAGATCCCCAGAAAATGACTAAACACAAGCGGTGCTTGGAACTGGAGTCTGAAATGGGGCTAGTGGGTCATCCTTCGGCCCCAAGTGGTGGCGGCTCCCGACCTGGGCCCGGTCTTCTGCTCACAAAACATGGGCGGGGCTGGCATGGGGCTGGAGCGTCTGTGTGGCCTAAGTGCAGCGGTGAGGCCCCCAGAAGCCTGGGGCCCTCTCTGCCATCTAGGCGGGAAGATGAACCAGATGTGGGAGGTCTCCTTCAGGCCAGGGGCCCTCAGAGCCATCCCTGGCCAGTCTGCGGCGAGGCAAGGCTCTAGAATCTCCTGATTTCAAATCAGGACCTCAAGTGTTGCTGAGTGGGTCCAAAGACAAAATAAATGCTAGGGTGAGAGCGAGTGGCCCACAACTATTTTGAGCCTGATGCCATATGTCCCCCAAGACGCTCTCCGTGTGTTGTATGTGGATGCATTTTGAATCCACATCGGAAAGATTTCAATCAATAGTTTGAAATGTTTTTTTCAAGATGAAGTTGAAAATGAGCTCAATATACGCAAAATTTAAATTTATATAAATCTTATGAACTAGAAAGACAAAGCTACATAATTACAGGCCTATCTGCTGTGAACAGAGAACGCTGATCATTTCTTTGTGGCCCAACTATACAGCTGCTCCAACCAGCGATCATGAGAAAAATGAGCTGCTGGAGGTTTTGTGCCAAAGGCACTCATCCGGGAGTTATTCCCGCTCGGTGACTCGGACGGGAGCCCATGCCGCTGATCGGAAAAGCACGGTGACTTGTGTGTCAAGGGCGAGGCGGTCCCAGAGGTGGCCAGGCCCCAGGACTCACCAGAAAACTCTGAGCAACTGAAACTTATTTCCTGACCTCAGTTATTTCCACCAGCTCCAGCTGGCTCATCTCGTTGACTGGTGCCATCACCCACCCAGTTTCAGCTGAAAGTCTGGGAGTATCCTGCACTCCTCACTGTCTCTCCATCTCTGCACCAAATACACCCCCGAGTCTGGCTGATTCCTTCCCTACAGCACAGCTTTTCTCTATCCCCAGGACTACTCTGGTCCCCTCCTCTAGCTGTTATTTCTCACCTGGACTCTTCCAAAAATTTCCTTTTTTTTTAAAGATTTATTTATTTATGCATATAAGCTGGGGTGCAGTCCAGAGGTGTGGGGCGGTGAGAGGGCTCACGAGACAGAGTGGGGAGCAGCACAGGCAGATCAAAGGAAATACACTGCTGAGGGGAGCAGCAGGTGAGGCAGGAGAGGTCTGCTGTGCCATGTGGGAATCTCCCTGGCCAGGCGTTGAACTCGTGCCACAGCTGCCGACAGCTCCACAGCGCAGCACTTAACCCGTTGTGCCACCAGGGAGGCCCTCTTCCAAGAATTTCTAATGGCTTCTTTGCTGTCATGCCCGTCTCCTATGTTCCATTCTCAACACAGTGGGATTTTCAAAATGCAAGTGGGATTATTTGCTTCTACTGCTCAAAACTCGCCATTGGTTTCCTCTCTTTCCTAGAATAAAATACAGACTTCCTTTCGTGGTCTACACTAGGGGTTGGCAGTTTTTCTGTCAAGAACCAGAGAGTAAACATGTAAGGCTCCATGGGTCTCCTGCTACTATTCTGTGCTGCGGTTGCCACACAAAAGTAGCCAGACAGTATGTAAACACACGGACAAGGCTATGTCCCAGTGAACCTGATTTACAAAAGCAGGCACTGGGCCAGATTCAGCCCCTGGGCCACAATTTGCCACCTCCTGGGCTAGAAGCCCTGCGATTGCCCAGCTCTTGCCTCTTTCTTGAGTCTTTTCACCCCACGTTCCCTTGTGCTGGCCAGCGACTGCCACACTGCTCACTGCTCCTGCTCCTCTTCCCCTCTGCCCCCCCATCCCTGCAGACGTCCCCTCCTCTGGAGGACAGCCCTGGGTCCCCCTCCTGCGCCATCATCGTCTCTGCTGCGTCCCGGTCTTTTCCCTCGTGGCACTTGCTGTCACTTGTCATTATCTTTGGATCTGCTTCCCATCCACCTTCCTCACTAGGCCGCATGTCAAGGAAGAGGGCTCAGGTCTGTTTTGTTCTCTCCACCACAGCCAGCACCTACCGCAATGCCTGGCGCACAGCGGCTGCCTAAGAAACAATCTTGAATGGGTACATTCGATTTCCTTGAGTCATAGCATGTGTACCTCTAAGGTGCCAGTAAAACTACTTGCCTTACAGGGTTGCTGTGTTGATTAAATATGTCCAACACCCAGGCACGTGCCTGGGATTCGGCCATTTTCCTTGCATTTGGTTTTCTTCTGTACAGACACAGTGTTAAAGGAAAGGATCATTTCTTAAAAGTACTAGTGAACGCATTCTTTCAAATGGCATTCAAGTGGTTGGTGAACTATCACCCCAGTCAGAACATTCAGGATATGTTGGGTGCATATTTATAATCTGAACTAAAGATTAGAAAAGCATGGTTTTCATTTTATAGCAGTTTCTACCAGTTAAATGAATTCATTCTCAAGTCCTTTTCTAGAGATAATTGTCAATACACGTGAAATGCCGGGCAAGACGCAACTGTTAGATCGGACACAGGTGGCCTCCGATATTTGATTTGGTGTGTTTCTAGGAACCACCACAGAACTTCTTATGCATTTTTTTCTGCTGGATATCTCCTTGGGATCTCTAGGGGTGTGGCTGGAAGCAGCTCAGACAAGGCAGCCCCAGAAGCGTCAGGATACAGCGTTATGCACTGACCTAGGGCCAGCTGCGCTCCCCGCCAGTATGAGGACTTGACTCTGAGTTCCAGAACTATGCCCAGACAACTGAGCTGGCCACAGCCTGAGGGCGCGGAGGGGCACGGAGGTCAGGGAGAGCTAAACGTGCCTGGGGGTTTACATTCCACCCCCACCCAGTGACTGCTCTGGGTGGGGGGAGGGGAAAACAGAGGCCCCATCTCCCTGCCTCTGAAGGGACAGCTACTAGGTGTGACCAAAGATGTCCAGAACTCCCTGGGGGATGGAGCCAGCGTTACCCAGCTACTCTGCATGGTTGTTTGGCCTCCTTCTCCCGTGTCCCATCTCCCCACTTCTCTAGTTATTTCTCCTGGGAACCCTCCCTATGACGTCACTGGCACAGGGAAACACATCTCAGGGCCCACTTCTGAGGGGCCAAATGAAGGTAGCAAACAAGCGCTTAATGATGACAAACTGGTATTCTCTCTATAAACTGCCAGTTCCATTCCATGTCGATGTGGCCATAATTTGGGAAAACATTATATGGAAGGCATATATAAGCAAGGCCAGCTTATTGAAAAGTTGAAGTGAATGACATGTAACAATTTTTGAACTAGAAAGAGAGGAAGAAAACTTGAAGTACTGGAGTTTGCAGATAAATACGAAACAGACAGGATTAAAAATGAAATCTCCGATGTCAAGGCCACAGTAGGGACATTTTCCACATATCAAAACATATTGAAATAACCATTATTAATAAGGATCATTCTTTTAAAAGGATGACTGGGAATGTTCTTTTAAACTGAAGAAATGCCAATCTGCATTAGTCTTACATAAAGATTTCTCTGAGCAAAGAGGTAATTACGCTTGACAGACGCCTGAAATAGCCTCGATTCTGTGTTTCTTTTTCAATCCAGAGGTGGGCAGATACCACCCTGGTGCCTCTGAATTACAGCTTATAAAACTTAAGGAAAAAAAGAGATCTGTTGAATTGCAATGTTTAGACTCTACAACCCATTTAACTAACTTCTTCTTCCCCCCTTCTCAGTAGCCTTTTAAGAAAATGAGAAGCCTATTAAGTTCTCCAGTGGTAAGAGTTAACATCCTTTCTTGTGTTGGAATGGTCTGCTGGGATGGAAAAATGGGCCACAGGTGGTGTTCTACTTGGCATCTGGGTTTGACTCTGAACACACACGCACACGCACACGCACACGCACACGCACACACTTCTTCAGACTGAAAAGACTGATAAAATCTGTAGCCATGGGAGGATCAGATGAAGTTGGTAGTTTTTTTTAAACAACCTGGAATTCTCCTCTAGCAAGAGAGAGAAAGCAACTAGGAAGGCAAAGTCAAAAGCCCATGGAAAACACACCCAGCAGAGCGGCGGGCCAGGCAGCACATGCGCACCAAAGCGGGAGCGGCCAAGACGAGGCACCAAGGGCATCTGTGTGGGAGGAGCTGGAGGGGAGGGAAAGTGACTCTCAGACTCCAGACCTGCAAATCCCTGCCCACCGAGGGAGAACAAGCCACACACATCCCCAAGTAAGCCGGGGTTGCCCCTGAAGCAGCGGGGGGCGGCTCAAGCTGTCCTCTGTAAGACCGCCACTCGTGCTGTCGGGCGACAAGCAGCGCCCAGACCGGTTCTTTTCTGACACAGTGGCTACAGCACACCTACCCAAAACAGGGGTGAAAGAGGAAAGGCAACGAAGAGCAGAGGGAGGTAGCCTTTGCCCTACAGGGATGAGTATGTATTGGGAGCATAAAGATACGAGCTGAAGTCAAACGTTCCGGGAGCCAGTAAAAAGAGCAAAGAGGTTACTGAGCTGATTTCACTATAGTTGAGAGTTGGAATCAATAGACAGAAGCCAGAAATTTAAAGAGGTGGGTAAGTGGTAGAGGTGTAGTCTAGTCCATAAAGGCATCAGTCTAATTACAGTCACAGAACAAAAGGATCTGTCTTCCTAATTCCTAAACATTTCCTACACATTCAAGTGGATGTGATGCCATGATGCAGTCATCGGCAGGCTATGTAGTTAAGTAAAAACAGGGGCGTCTAGCTTACCACCATTTCCAGGAATGGAGAGGAACTGGAGTATGTGCCGTATTATACAATGGAAGAACAAAGCACGCAATTAAAATTAAAAAGTGTTACATATACGGGAGGAGGACAGATACAGATTTTACATATTTCCTTGAATATACATTTTGTAGACGTGACTTGAGAATCATGCAAATACACGTAATTATAAAACACAGTTAAATAAAACCCCCCAAAATTGTATATAAAAAGAAATAAAGAAGCTGTGTATCCAGTTGGTGGCACTTAAATTTATACATAATTTGAAAACAAAATTTAAAATGCCTAACGAGAAAAAGACAACCCTAAAATTATAAGTAAAATGAAAAAAACTGTACCTGTGAATCTAGTTGGAGGGAGAGTGACACAGAGGAGAACTGTCCCAAGTGACTTAAAAACAGTATTTCGGACACCCTGGGGAATGTGCCGTACAGAACAGCAGCGAAACGTGTTCAGAAAACAGGTTCTTTGAGAGAGAGCGGCTATCCTGAGGCTGGGGTGAGTGTGCTATGGATAAATTTGCAAAATTATGACGGGGTCACTGAGAATTGGCATTTACAGCTTGAGAAAAAGGAGATAAAATTCATATGGAACCACAAAAATCCTCGCATAGCTAAAGCCCTCCTAACTAAAAAGAAAGAAAATGGAGGCATTTCACTCCCTGATTTCAAACTATATCACAAAGCCATAATAATTAAAACAGCATGGTACTGGAACAAAAACAGACAGAAAGACCAATGGAACCGAATAGAATACCCAGAATTAAAGCCACATATCTATGAACAACTAATCTTTGATAAAGGAACAAAGAAAATGCAGTGGAACAAGGACAGTCTATTCAATAAATGGTGCTGGGAAAACTGGACAGCCACATGCAAAAAAATGAAGCTAGACTACTACCTCACACCCTGCACAAAAGTCAACTCAAAATGGATAAAAGACCTGGATGTAAGACCTGAAACCATAAAATGTATAGAAGAAAATATAGGCAAAACTC
>PVIJ01007469.1:0-49994 GCA_004024925.1 Scalopus aquaticus
CGCCTCTTTCATTTCTTATCCTGTTTATTTGTGTATTCTCCCGTTTTTTCTTTGTGAGCCTTGCTAGAGGTCTGTCTATTTTGTTTATTTTTTCAAAGAACCAGCTTTTGGTTTCGTTGATCTTCTGTATTGTTTTTTTGATTTCCAATTCATTTATTTCTTGTTTTATTTTTATTATTTCCTTTCTTGTACTGGCTTTCGGGCTTTTCTCTTGTTCCTTTTCTAGTTCTTTGAGGTGAGATATTAGATTGTTTCTTTGAGTTGTTTCTTGTTTCTTGATGTGAGCCTGTATTGCTATGTATTTCCCTCTTAATACTGCTTTTGCTGTGTCCCAAACATTCTGGAAGGTTGTGTCTTCTTTGTCATTCATTTCTAGGTATTTTTTTATTTCTTTGATATCCTCATTAGTCCAGTGGTCTTCGAGCAGTGTGGGTATTAATCTCCATGATGTAAAAGGGTTTCTTTTTTTCTTTTCATGATTTATTTCTACGTTGATGGCTTTATGATCGGAGAGGATAGTAGGTATGATTTTGATCTTTGTGTATCTGTTGAGGTTTGTTCTGTGACCTAGCATGTGATCAATCCTGGAGTATGATCCGTGTGCACTTGAGAAGAATATGTATTCAGATTTTGGGGGGATGCAGTGTCCTATAGATATCTGTTAAGCCCATGTGGTCTAGGTCTTTGTTTAGAGCTTTAATGTCCTTGTTTATTTGTTGCCTCGTTGATCTGTCCATTTGTGATAATGGAGTGTTGAAGTCTCCTACTATGTATGTATTTTCTCTAATGTCTGTTTTCAGAGTTGATAATAATTGTCTTATATATTTTGGTGCTCCTTCATTAGGGGAGTATATGATGAGAGTTATATCATCTTGCTGAATTTTCCCCTTTATCATGATATAGTGACCATCTATGTCTCTTTTCATCATTTTTAGTTTGAAGTCTATTTTATCTGATGTAAGTATAGCTGTCCCTGCCTTCTTTTTAGGTCCATTTGCTTGTAGGATTGTTTTCCAGCCTTTTACTTTCAGTCTGTGTTTATCTTTTTGGCTAAATGTGTTTCTTGTAGACAGCAGAAAGTTGGGTTCTGTTTTTTGATCCATTTCGCTACCCTGTGCCTTTTTATAGATGAGTTGAGTCCGTTTACATTTAGAGTTAATATTGATACATTGGCATCTATGTTGGCCATTTTGTTTGTCTTTTTGTGGTTTTATTCCATGTCTTATTCTGGTTATTATCATTCCTTTGTTAGTTTTGTTTTCAGGACTTCTTGTAGTATTGTTTGTAGTGGGGGTTTAGTCGTGACGAATTTCTGGAGACTCTATTTGTCTGGGAAGATCCTTATCCTTTCTTCATAGAGGAAAGAGAGCTTTGCGGGATAAAGTATTCTAGGTTGGAATTTATGGTCTTGGAGTTTGTTGAATATGTCTCTCCATCCTCTTCTTTCCTTTAGCGTTTCTTCAGAGAAGTTAGATGTCATCCTGATTGGTTTGCCTTTATAAGTTATTTGTTTCTTCCCCCTTGTCATCTTCAGTATTTTTTCCTTGTTCTGTATTTGTGTGAGTTTAACTATGAGATGTCTAGGTGTGGGTCATCTGGGATCGTGGTGATTTGGAGATCTTCTTGCGTCTTGTATGCCAGAGAATTTCATACTCGGGAAATTTTCTTCTATCACCTCCTTAAATAGCTTCTCTGCTCCTTGTTCTCTCTCCTCTCCTTCTGGAATTCCTATTACTCTTATATGTCCTTTTTTCATGGTGTCAGATAGATCTTGATTTTTTTTTTCATTCTTTTCCCTTCGTGCTTCAATTTCCTTTTCCCTTTTGGTCCTTTTAATATTTGCATTTTCAAGGTCGCTAATGCAGTCTTCCATTTCATCAATTCTGCTTTTATTTCTGTTCCCAGAGATCTTTAATTCTTCCTTTAAGCTCTTATTCTCCTCCTTTAGGGTCTCAATTTCTTTCTTCAGATCATTAATTATTTTTTCTGTTTTTTCTTTTCTTTTATCATGATTTCCTTAATCATGATTCTAAATTCTTTATCTGTCAGAGAGAGAAGTTCCTCTGTGTCATTGTCGATGGATTTTGGTACTTGATTATCTTTTTGTTCCGTTTCCTTTCCTTGAGGGCTTGCTTGGTTGTTTATATTTTTCCTTCTCCCTGTTTGTCTTCTGATTTGTTGTAAGTGTTGGGAGATTGTGGCACTGGTGTTGGCAGGCATCTCTTTGGGTTCTCCTTCTTGGATGTCGAGGAGTGGTGATCTAACCGATTCTGGCCCTGTTAATCCAAGCCCCTGGTGGCTGTGGTGGTGGGTGGTCCTAGAGCTAGCTCCACTCAGTTCCAAGTACCCCAGTACTGGGGTCTGTGGCTGTTTTGCTCTTGATCCTTGTAAGCTGTGGAGGATGAATTTTTGAGATTTTTTTTTTTTTTTTTTAGTGGTTCCTGCTGAGATGGTATTTGTAGGTTTAGTTTAAGTGGTCTTCTATAGTCTTGCCCCTGAGGTCTTGGGGTGTTTGGGTGGCCCCACTGCTGGAATTTTGGCCCCTTTCAGGTGTCAGATTCTGCTGCCTTCAGGTTTATTTCTGTCTCTGTCGCTGCTTGTATTCTCATTATAGATCTTCCTGTTCTTTCTCTCTCACTATTTCCTCCAGAGTTTACTAGAGGCTATCACCGCTTTTAGGGTCGGGTCTGGTGGGGAGAAGTCTTCCAAGGCCGGTCCTGTGGCTCTGCACCTCTGATTTGACCCCTATCAGGTCGCCTCCACTTTACGGTGGGGGAGGGAGGTGGGGGCAGGTGGCTGTGTGTTGCCTCTGGCAGCTGTAACTTCGTGTCTTGCCACGAATCTCCAGCTGTTCCAAGCTCTGCTGTGGATTTGCAGACCCTATCGCCTCTCACGCACCTGGGAGGCTGCGGGAGCGTGGCATGCACGGCTGGGGGGCGGCAGCGGTTGTGCAAGCAGCTGGAGGGCGGTGGCAGCACGGGGGTGTGCACCTGGAGGTCAGCGGCAGCTGGTTGCGCACTGCTGGAGGGTGGAGGTGTGTGGAGGCACGCTTGGCTGGAGGGCGTCGGGGTGTCGGGCACGGCTGCAGTTGTGGGGCGGGGGTGCAGTGGCGTGCGCAGGACTGGAGGTCGGCGCAGGGTGGGCACGCGGCTGAAGATCAGCAGCGGCGGCAAGGGGCGCACGCCTAGAGGGCAGCGGCGGCTAGTCTCGCACGACTGGAGGGTGGGGGCGTGGCGGCGTCAGGTGCGCGAGTGGCTGGAGGGCTGGGGCGCGGGCGGTGCAAGCAGCTGGGGGACAGGGATGCGGCTGGAGAGCGGAGGCAAGGCTGTTTGCTCGGCTTGAGGGCGGGGGCGTGGTGGTGCGGGTCGCGCACACCTGGAGGGCTTTGGCGCACCTCGGTGGGGTTGCCATGACCTATCTCCCTCTTCTGCACCAGGCAGAGCGTGAAGTGCCAACCGGCTGGAGGGCGGGGCCGTGGCGGTGGAGGGCATGCATGTCTGGAGGGCTTTGGCGTGCCTCGGTGGGGTTGCCCTGACCTAGCTCCCTCTTCTGCACCGGGCAGAGCGGGAAGTGCCAACCGAGTGCGGCTTTTGTTCCACACTTCTGTGGCTCCTGGAGGGAAGTTGCTGCAGCCTAGCCTGTAGTCTTTATCTGTGGGTTATGAAGCTGACCGCCTCCCGCAGTACTCTCTGCGAGCAGCGCAATGGAACTGCCTTGGGAGCTCTCGCTCTCTTGCAAGGGACAGGACAGAAAGTTCCTATGGCTTTTGTCCTGTTTCTCCCGCACCTGTAGCTGGGAGTTTCTTTTTTTCTCCCATGTTTCCTCCAGTGGTTAGCTATTAATAGTGTCTCTGCAGGGGTGGGTAGACCACTACCCCAGAGTTCCGTTCCAGAGAGGAGCTAGAGTGCTGGCTCCGTAATGGAGGTGGGGGGAGGGGCCACATTGCGGCTGCCCGGGGCTTTGTTCTGTGTCCCACCAACTTTCCCAGTGCACTCTGCCCTTTCCAGGGCTCTGTTGCTACCTGGAAGGACTGCTGGTGTCAGTCTCGAGTTTTATCACTCTGCCATGTCCAAGAAAACGCCTCTGCCCACCTTTTTTTTTTTTTCCCTGGGTTTCCTCAGGTGCCTCTCGTCTTGGTCTCCTGGTCCGGTTTTGTGTTGAGGGGAGGGGAGAGGGGATCTGGTGGTTCTTTCTTCTCCTTAATCAGTCTTTTTAGCTTCTTTCCAAGTTCTACTCACCCATGAGGGTGTTAGATTTATGTAGCGTTTCTGGATCTTCTCTGGGTTTGGCCAATGTCTCTTTATAGGCGGCTTTTCTTTTGGGAGAGTTGATACTAGCTTCCCTTCACCGCCATGTTGATGACGTCAATCTCGCTTAAGATAATTTTTAAATGCCAATGCAATATCATTTAATAATGCAAAGGGCAATTTAAAAAATTTTTTTCTCTCATATCTTCCCCTGGCAAGAAATGGCTATATGAAAAAGATAACTCAAGGTTATACAGAAAAAGAAAATGAAACAAAATCATAAGGAAGCCAAAAATAGGCAAAGATGTTCAGTGAAGTCAAATCTACTCATAAGTTGATTCAGCAGTAATGAATATGTATGCTGATTGAATTGTGCTTGTCTTTGCATTGAAATATTACAAGTTACATGTGACCTTAATATTGAAAAATTGGTAATATTTATATAATCTAGCTATTTTATCACATGCATAGGCTGAAAAACCATGCTCCCTTTTAATACTGGAGGAAAAAAATCCATGCTGTGTTGGATATGAGATGATCTATCATGTTCCAATGTTGCATCCTAAAAGGAAATATATAAAAAGGATTTGACTCTACAAAACTTTGCAATACAGACTGACTTCTAAAGTGAACACCATATAAAAAAGCAATGCAGTGTGTGTGTTTGTTTGTGTGTGTGTGTGTGTGTGTGTGTGTGTGTATGAAAACTGCAAAAAAGAATTTTTCCCTATCCAGACTAAGAAAAAAAAATAGACATTTTTCTTTTCAAAGAAAACATACAGAAGTCCAAAAGGTGCAT
This sequence comes from Scalopus aquaticus, assembly GCA_004024925.1. Classification (NCBI taxonomy): domain Eukaryota; kingdom Metazoa; phylum Chordata; class Mammalia; order Eulipotyphla; family Talpidae; genus Scalopus; species Scalopus aquaticus. The sequence continues at coordinate 5,047 of PVIJ01007469.1, forward strand.
GAAGGGATGCTCAATGTCTCTAATCATCTGAGACATGCAAATCAAAAATATCAAAAAATTGTCATTCCCCCCACCTGTTAGTACTATTATCAAGAAGATAAGAAATAGGGGGCTTCCCTGGTGGCGCAGCGGTTAAGCGCTGTGCTGTGGAGCTGTCGGCAATAGCGACATGAGTTCGACACCTGGCAGGGGAGATTCCCACATGGTGTGGCAGACCTCTCCTGCCTTGCCTGCTGCTCCCCTCAGCAGTGTATTTCAATTGATCGGCCGGTTCTGCTCCCCACTCTGTCTCTGGTGAACCCTCTCGCCACTCCACGCCTCTGCCCTATACCCCAGCTTGTATGCATAAATAAAAATCTTAAAAAAAAAGATAAGAAATAATAAATGTTGGAAAGGATATACAGAAAAGAGAACCTTTCATAGAAATGTAAATTGGCATAGTTACTATAGAAAATGGCATAGAGGTTCTTAAAAAAAAATGTTACTAGTATGTGATCTAGCAATTGGCATTCTGGCATCTATCCAATGAAATGAAAACAGGATGCTGAAGAGAAAGATGTACCTCCATATTCCCACGTGGCATTATTCACAATAAGCAAGATAGGGAAACATTTTAAGTGTCTGTCAAGGCAGAATGAATAGATAATGTAATTGAGCTACATGCACGCACACACACACACACACACACACACACACACACACACACAAATATTATTCAGCCCTTAGAAAGGGTGAACTAGTGGATATTATCCTAAAAGAGATAGACAGGATAATATAGTATGGAATCACTGTATATAGGATCTAAAAATGCCAAATATGTAAAAATAGGAGGTGAAACTGCTATTACCAGAGGTTAGAGGCTGAGGAATTGGGATTGTTGTTTAAGGATACAACCTTGTAACTAACAGATAAGCCCTGGAGATCAGGTTCAGAGCACAGTGATTATAGTCAACACTGCTGTATTGTAAAATTCAGAGTTGCTGAGAGAGTAGATATATCTTAATTTTTCACCATAAAAATAAATGATAATTATATACCAAGACAGAAATGGTAGATAGCACTATGGTGGCATAAATCAACTTATAATGCACAGTTTATCAAATCAACACATTATATGGAAATTATACAATGTTATGTCAACAATATCACAATAAAAACAAACATTTTCTCCAGCTATTTCCAAATGTTCCAAATATCTAAATATTTCTCCCTCTCATCTCTTTAAACCTTTTCTCAAATAATTTTCCATCTTTTTTAAAATGAGGAAATGAGTATAAGATAAAGTGTTTTGACATTCAAAACAAACAAAAAATGATTTCTGCATCTCATGGAAATATCTGAAAGTAAGGTTATTCAACATTATGTGACAAATTTCATGCTAAGCAATTTATTGTTATTTTAAAATTTTAGGCAATAACATTGGTATATAATATTATATGTTTCAGGTGTACAGTATTATAATTTGATAATTATATACTTCATCATCAAAAACTGAAGGTTAGGTTTTCCTCCACTGCAATAGAATAGACCCTCTCTGCAGATTTCACCCATCTCTCAACTCCCTTTCCCTCTGGTAGCCCCCAATCTTCTATCTGCATTTAAGAGTTTGTTCTGTCCCTGCTACTGTAAATATGTCTATTTTCAAATCATCTCACTTTTTTCTGCCCATTAATATAATTTTGCAAAGCAAAATTTCAAGATTTTTGTTTGTTGCCAAACCAGAATTCTGTGTAGCTGATGGACAGTGGAGTCAATATGAATAATCATGTGATAGTATAATTTTAATTCAGACATCCAAATTTCTTGAAATGTGTGTAAATTTCAGTTTTGTTGGGAATGTTTACTTTGACCTTCTTCAACTGAGCAATCACTTTGTCCTTTTTCAGTTTGGTCTTGTTTTTGCTACGTTATTATGGAATAACTTCCTTAAAAATAAATGATTTTCTCTGCTTTCTGAAATTGCATAAGTAATGTAGAAGACATGCAGATAGTTTTGATGTATAATACTCAATATAAATCACACTTGACTCATTTTTAGTGTGACCATACTCTCAGATGATTGACTTCTTCATGTTCCCTTTGTTTAATTTCACATGGAGTAAAAAAAAAAATATGGTCTGAAACTAAAATCTGCCTGCATGAATACTTTCACAAATAGAAATGCATCCTGTGAATAAAATATGGTAATTTCACACTTATTTAGTTCTCATGTAAGAGTAATGGTTTGTAAAACCAGGTTAATCTCCTTTGTAACTCCAGATAATGGGTAATCTGAATTACTCACTGAAAAAAAAATATTCTTTTGATGGACTAAATGATAACCAACATCACTAAATGGGTGAAGACATGGTTATTAAAGCAATAGGTTCATAGACTTCTCAGGTCTTACTAAATTAGCAGGTGAGAAGTAGGGATGCTGGGTAAACCAAAGTTTCTGACATTATGGCAAATATGTACACACATCTTTTACATATGTATATATGTATGTATGTATATATGAGTGTGTATATATGAAATGTAAATGCATATATTTATATAGGGCTTGCAATAAGAGCAACAAAGCTTAAGACAAACACTAGTAAATTTTAGATTATCTTGGTATAGTTTCTGAGATACTTCGTTGAGCAGGGTTTTTTTTGTTACCAGATAATAGGTCACTCAGATAATTGCATGCTATATAAGCCAGTTCAAGTTACTGAGGAACCATCTACACTGAAGAAGCAGACTATGTGACCAGATGAAATAACCAAAATGAATTAGGATCATCAATTTTGATAAACAATGTTAGTAAGCTTGTAAAACTCACTTCCTAGTAAGTTTCAGAGTTTAGACATAATGTTATGAATCACCATCTTGTACTTTCCAATCCTGTCATGTCCACAGTCTATTATTATGGCTACAATCATTCCTGGAAAATAGCACAGAGATTCTATAGATCACTAGTGAGGTTAACCCAGCTATTTTTTATGAAGGGGATCTTCATCCCTACTTTTTTCTGAGAGATAATGATTTCTCAAAAGCCATGCAATTGATGACTTTCTGTAGGACACTGAAAAAACTAAGTTAAGTTTTACAGATCACACAGAGAGAAAAAAAAAACACAGTTACTATGCTATGCATAGAAATTCCCTTATATTGTCCTAATTCTAATCTCTACATGTTCTAAGGAAATACTGGATTTTAACTGACTCTTAGCAGTGCAGCAATTGACGCTACTCTTGTTTAAAGTGGGATTATGAATCAGTGGCATTCTCTAAGTAAGGTTAATATGGGTTTTATATTTTATTCATTCATTCAACAAAGATTTACTAAATAGTATATGACTGACATTGTGTTAGGTACTGATGATACAAACTCAAGTAACATATCTATATTTATATCTGTCTATGTATCTATCATCTACATATCTACCTATATATCTATCTATCATATACAGTCAGAGACAGAAGAAAATAGAGATTGGAAGTCCAGCTGAATTTGTGCTACAAGATCCTCTTAACCATGAAATATTGAATTTCTTTCTGAGCAAATATTTAAGCATTTTAAAGATTAAAATAAGTTGAATGGAATGTGTTTCAGAAGATGACTCCAGAAGCAGTAAGGACAATGGTTTGGAATATTAAGAGAAATAACACAGTTGAGGAATCTACAAAAATATAGATGAAGCAAATATATTGAAAAATGTAAAATGGTTAAACAAAATCTTAAGCAATTTTTTCTAAGTGAAGTATAAAAATATCTAGGACACCTTTGTGGGGTTTTATGTATTATTTAGCCAAATTTAGTTCTCAAAGTACAACAAATTTTATATTTATATTTTATATTTGATGTGTAAGCAAAGGAACCAAATAACTTTGTAATGTAAATTTAGTATGCTGTATATGAAAACAAAACAAAAACCTTGGGTAACAAGAATGAGTACTTGTGTCAGACTCAGAGTTGCTCTGGAAATACAATAGCTTTATTTATATTTGAAAACTACTTCTTACTTGGTATGTGATAATGGACAGGTTTTCACCTCTTTAAATTGCCATCTCTGCATATATAAAATGGGGTGGTAATTTTATTGAAGAAGATAAAATTAGATAATCCTTAGAAAGCTATTAGCACTGGATTTGGCTTTTAGACATTTCTTAATAAATCAGTTTGTATCAGTTATGATCTTCTGTAGTAGCTGCTTCTTAATTCTTAGAAATGTCTTAAGCAAGTTTTTTTTTTTTTTTACTTAATTATAAATGGTAAGAGGTTCAGAAATATTCTTTGTCAGGGATGGTTAATGCTATAAAATAACATACCTACACATTCCTAAGCATTTTCCATTTGTCTGTCCTGCCACTTACAGATTTTTTTTTCCTCTATGATGGTCCTAAAAAGGTTGCAGCCATTTTTACTTGAGTCTCTATACAAAAACAGAAAAGAAAAATTCCTTGTATTTTTTTTTTCCTCCTTCTCAGAGTTGGAAGAGAAAAATAAACATTTTGGTTTTTTTTTTCCAGTAGATTTCCCCTAACATGTCACTATATAGGGTAGATGGACAAACCTACACCTAGATCAACCAAAGGAATAGACATATTATACGTGCAACTTTATACATGCCAACGAAGGCATAAACATATTATACTTGCCAACATTCACCCTTAGGACTAGAGATGTACCCATGGATGTGTTGATCCCTCAAACCTCAACAAAATTGAGATTCATCATACAAGGAAGAAAAGAAAATGGCCCTTGCGTGGAGAATTGATGTATATTTGATGCAGATATTATAAAGTTGTTGATGCCTGTCACATATGTGTTGCCAAGAAACCTTGTTCAATATACAAAGAAATGCAGTAGGATGATATGATTTCCCTTACAATCTTTATTGTATTAATTTATAAAATTTTGAATCTTTTAGAAATATTTGCATATTTTAAATCTGTTCCACCTAATTAGATATGCCATTTGAGTACTCAAAGAGGCTTTCATGAGGATTTGAATCTATTACAAGTGGATAGATGGTGTTTACTCTGCTCTAGGATTCAACAAAATCTCAACCATGTATAGAAAAATGTGTGTATAGTGACACCCTTCCTTTAGTTACTAACTCTTAGGCTTTATTTTAATTGGTAATACTTATGTACCATTCAGAGCTTCCCCCTCTACACATAGCTGTATTGACCAGATTGCAATTATGATATTTACATATACTGAAGACATTTGATAATTGTGGAATAAACCACTGTTTATTGAGTCAAACTAATTTGTTTTAACTAAACTAATTATTAATTCAGTCAATCTAGGCTTCTTTGAATTCACTTGTAAATGACAAAACCCATCCATACACTTCTGTGGTTTCAAAAATCAGAAATAAATTAAGAGGGATAAGTCCTCTCTGTTAGTAGAGTTGTGAAGCAACTTGGCCTGTGACAATGTTACTGACATCCAGAGTGAAGCACACAAGAAAGATGGAGAATGAAAAGACTATAAATGTTAATTAATATAAATGTTAATTCTATTGGTTCTAGTTGATGCAACTTCAGTCTTATTGCTAAATTAGCTATCCCAAGCATCCAATCAATCATATTCTTCTTAAACCTAAACTAATATGTGTTGTCTGTTATTTGAAGTAAGGGTCCATGGACCATATTTATTCTTTATAAAAAATCCATTCTCATTTTTTTGGCTCTTAATTATCACGTGTTACCTACTGCATACCTCTTGCTCTTCATACCAGTGACAGTGAACTTGGCTGAACCGATCTTGTATTTCCTGGGCTTTCTTTTTTATTTTTTCCTATCTAGAAATCTCTGTTCCTAGCTGGTTGCAAAACCGCTTTCTTTCATCTTCATTAGACTTTTTCTCAAATGTCAACTTATCACAAGAAGCATGAGCACAATAGATATAGTTGCACATCCTGCTGCTGGGGCACAGCCGAGGTGTAATTTGAACCTGACTTCCATACACAGAAGACAAAGTCCAAAGAAAGAGGCAGATCACTCCAGAATGCTCCGTGTTAAGGAACAAGGGAATTTACTTACAAGGCATTATTTTAGGAGGCTCAAAGATGAATATTTTTCTGCACCACTGCCCCCTGCCAAATCTCAGAGTTTTATAGAGATTTTAACTATATTTAGTTAAGTATGCAACTGAAATGACCTCAACAACATAGTGCAGATTCAAGGTTATACTCTTCTGGAGCAGCTATTGGGAATGTGTATTTCCAGAGGAGGAGGAGGAGAAGCCTCCAGGTACTCCAGGTTTCAGTTCAGGGGTCAATTAGGCACTTATGTTCTTTTGCCTTTTGATTACCTTCCCCCAACACATGCACTAAATCCACAAGAAAACAAATGGAATAAACATTTCTCTCTTTTACTATGTATTGATCTCTGTTTATTAATCATTAACCCCTTTCACTAAAATATAATTATAGGCAGTCAGAGATATTTCTGGTTTTGATGTGAACAACACTGAGAATGATGTCTGACACATAACAGGTAATATAGATATTTGGTAAATAAAAACATAAACTTATTTTGAGTAGAAAATATAAAAATAAAGATTCAGTGGTGTTGTCAACTTTTTTCATGTTAAATGTTGATATCGGTTCTTCCAAAGAAGCAGGTTTATTTCTTCATTCTGTTATACATGAAGAAAAATTAAAGTCATCACCGGCAGAGGAAGGCAACTGCACTAAATAATGGAACAATTTTCAAAGGAGTTTCATTATAAAATTGCCATTGAAAAAAAAATATATTACACACAAACACAGAAGAATGATCTCAGGAATGTAATGGGGTAAATTGTTCAATTTAAAATAGTTTCAAAAGCCTAAAGACCTAGTAGTAAAATCATATAAAAACAATGAAACAATTTGGAGAAGAGAAAACTTTAAGGCTCTACTGAGGGAAATTCAATTTGAATAAATGTGAAATCATATTCATTTATTCAATATGTAGGAAAGACATTATAAACCAGTAACTTATAATGAACAATATGTCGAATGTGAGATATCTGGTTTTCCCGACTAAATGTTGATTGATCATATATTGACGATTCTCTTTCTCAAGCCCAAGTTAAGAAAAATAAGAAAACAAAAGGATTGTTGGAGCCAAGATTGATGGAGCTGAGAAACTTTAAACTTTAAAACTGTGAACAGCTCTACAGAAATGAAGGCGATTGATTCCCAGCATGCTAGAGAAATAGCAGCTTAGATCACATGTGGGAAGGATCTCAGGCAAGGCAAGAAGAGGCTTTGTTTTTCCTCTGGGTAGAGTCTATAGGAGTGTGACAGAGATAGTTTTGTGGTTAGCCTATTTGTGGTTATCCTATTTGACTCTTATTAACAAGCAAATGTGTGTTACTTTCCCAATTGTAAATCAAATATAGGTTAAAGATTCCAAAACATAATTTTTGTGATCCAAATCTAGGTTTTTCTTATATTTATAGATACAGGTCGCTCCTTGTATTCATTTTCTGCTAGATATCCTTTCTCCGACATCAGAATATTTTATTCAAAATTAGGGATTTCTCATTGTGGGCATATTGGCTTGTTCAAGAGAAGATGCATTTCCTGTATCACTGAAATATTAGAAAAAACAGATTTTCATTTTTAATTTTCTATATCTCTCGAATCAAATGTCCTTACGTGGTCTAAAATATTTAAAATAAAAAATCTCTAACCCCATATTAAATGTCATCATCTTAGGAGTCTGTCTTTTTATCCCTTAAGCTAATAAGAAACTGGACAGGAACTTTTCTGATAATTGGATATGATTATAAAGTCTTTTAATGAATGTGGGACACATTATGATGTCTAGCACTAATTGCAGGTATTTTCATGACAAAGATCCTTTCATTCCTCCCTGAGAAATATGGGATTGTCTTTAGGAAAAAGCCTGAGGGATATCAATAATTAACTTGTAAGGGAAATAACATCATCTATGGCAAGGGCTTGATCAGAATGTCAAGCCACTTCCTAGCCCTGAAAGACCTGCATTATATCGGCCTGATGCAATTTTACTTACTCTCCCAGATTTTGTAAAATCTGCATTATTTAAGAATTTCTGTGTGTTATCTTCTAAGTTCTACAAAAAGTCTTTGTTAACATAGCAGCACAGTCCATTGTTACTGTCAAATTTGCATTATTAAACCAAAAATTCACAATCACAGCTGTCAGAAACTCTGCCAATAATAGCACAAGAAAGATACAACTTAAAATATTACAGTGGTATTATATGTAGTCAGCTGTAAAGTATAAAGCCAAAACCTATTTTATGATTAATCCTTTTCCCCATGCAGTTAGCTGCATACTTAATATTTTCTAATATTACACAAATGAGAAATTCATCAGTGTGTATCAACTCATTTTTTTCCTCCAGTAGGAATTAGTCATGCTGTAAACTTAACTAAAATAACACATTCTCAAGTCAGATAATTACAGGTCAACATTAGACAGCTTATTCCAATTAGAACAGTTTTAGTTTATTATTTACCATAACCATCCCTGCACCCATATATGTTAGTATAAGTTCTTTTATATATATTAAGTATTTATGTTCATATATTTGGAAGTGATTTTGTGTCTCTGAAGTGATTTTGTCTGAATGTATCACAGTTTATTAGTTCATTAACCTACCTAAGGACATCTTGATTGCTTCCAAGTTTTGACCATTATGAATAAATCTGATACAAATACTCTTGTATAGGTTTTCATATGGATATAAAAGAGTTTTAAACTCTTTTGGGTAAATACCAAATAGTGTGATTACAGGATCATATGATAAGGTATTTTTAGTTTTGTTAGGAAACCACCAAAATGTCTTGTAAAGTGGCATTCCTTACCAGCATTGAATGAGAGTTCATGTTCCATATTCGCCCCAGTTTGATGTTTTCAGTGTTCTGAATATTGGCTATTTTAATAGTTGTGTAGAATTATCTCATTTTAATTTGCATTTCTTTGATACCAAGTGATGTGGAGCATATTTTCCTAAGCATATTTGTCATCTGTATATCTTTTGGATGATGTAAAATATTGATGTGAATTCTAAGTATATGCATTTCAAATATTCTTGTTTTCATTTTGAATGTATTTATGATTAACCAAATTCTACATGACTTATAAAAAGTGATAAATTTCCTCATTTTCTAAACACATAAAACTGTATTTTTAGCTTCTGTGATATAAAAGTGAATTTGGAAAATGTTCTTAAAATTCCAAATGCTGGGATATTGGTTTTCAATTTTTTAATATTTGTAACTTTATCTTTTAATTTTTAGAAATGTTTACTTCCATTTTTTGGTTATCTTTTAACATTGCAAGTGAACTAATTAACATCAAAGTCAGTATTAACAGCTATATAAAATTAATAACTATATAAAACCCTATACCCGGATCAATCAGTTTTGATTGATAAATAATCAGTTTTATTTTCTACTCAGACTATTTCAAAATGAAAGCTAAATCAAAAATCTTTATGCTTCTTCTTTAATATAATATTTCTAAATTCTATCACTGTATCCCACCAAATTTCTTTCAAGAGAACTTAAGTAGACCTCTCCTATCTTCCCATGGAAAGCTTATGAATCTTCACAAAAGTAAGGATGTAACAAATTCTCAGATACTAAGACTTAGTATGTATGGATGCTTAACCAAAGGAGTAGAATCCCAGGGAATATGGAAGGCTGATATTGTTAATAATCACAGAACTCTTCATAAATGGGATAATCTATCAAAAGTGGTCTCCTTTTCTCTTTCACTTTTTCCCAGTCTTTGATGCTAAGAACTTTTATCCCACCGCCTCAGTTTCTGCCCTTGCTTATCTCCCTAAAACTGATATCATACCTTCCTCTCCTGATACTAGAGTTCTCCCTGAGTTCCATTTAATTCCTGAGGTCACACTGACTTATTTCCTGACTCTGAGAGCCTCACTGTTCTCTGAGCAGCCCTCCTTCTTAGGTTTTACCATCTGGTGTGAAATTGTTTTATGTCTTGATATCAGATACCTCTCAGGTGTATTCTCCATGCCACACATTGATTGCTGTGCCTAAGCTAACGGAATCACCATAGCCCTGGGACAATTCTGAAAATGGGCATTTTGGGGTTCATAGCATAAAATTCACCTATGCCATTGAACATTCTGCTTCCACACATGGACCACAAAATGCTGCACAACAATCTACAATCACACAGTCTGAATTTTGATGCAGTCATGATTTCAGACATTTTATATGTGATCTGACCATGCATCAGCTCATTTGTTTTGTTTATTTGAAAACATGGTTGCAATAAATGAATATAGTCCATATTAGTCGGTCACTTTTTTTTTTTAAGATTTATTTATTTATACATACAAGCTGGGTTACAGGCGAGAGGTGTGGGACGGCAAGAGGGTTCACCAGAGACAGAGTGGGGAGCAGAACAGGCAGATCAGAAATACACTGCTGAGGGGAGCAGCGAGCGAGGCAGGAGAGGTCTGCCGCACCATGTGGGACCCTCCCCGGCTGGGCGTCGAACTCGCGCGCGGCCAACAGCTCCACAGCGCAGCACTCAACCACTGCGCCACCAGGGAGGCCCTAGTTGGTCACATTTAAGAATTTTGCTTAAAGAACAGTTTTTAAAGCTTGCATCATATAAGGCTTATGTTGTCATAAAAACACTGAGAGTGAATTTTTATTTTTTCCTTCAAATAAATCTATTCTTTTGTTTGAAACCTTTCTTTCTTATATAAAATATATCTCTAAGTAAAAAACCAACTTGTTATTTTTACAAAATATTCTATTAATATTCACTGTAGTCATAGAGAAAGCAGCTCACACACTGAAAATGCTTTGTGGAGCACATCAGAATATTTTATCATAATTACATTAAGTGAAGAAAAAAGAGAATTGTGAGATTCACTTAGATTGATTTATTTTGTTTGTTGATAATAACATCAATTATCAGCTCCAGGTTGCTTTATTAGAATAAGACTTATTAGAAGGCATTGACTAACTCAGCATGTGCACTGCATGTGAAAATGAAAATGCTATTAGGAATATGCAAAAGCTTAATATTCTGAACATGCACATCAGTCACTAAAAGGACATTAAAATTCACTGTACATTCTGCAAATCTGAATCTTTAAATTGCTAATTGAACTTTAATTGGATTTCATTCTAATTTAATTGTTAACACAAATCAAAAATTTTTACTTAAATGTGAATATTCCAGAGATTTGATGGTCAAGTAATAAATTCTACTTAAATATATTAATTAGACATAAGTCCCTGATTTCTAGGGACTAAAATTCTACTCAGAATACTATACCACTGCATAAGTTTGGAAAATACATTTTCCTGGTCTGGTGCTCATTAATATATTGCTCTATAATGAAAATAATAACACGTATGTTAAAGTTATACTAGTCTACATATTTTACATGCAGTCCCCAAAGAAGAGTTGAAAACAAAACTTATTTATTTAGTTCCCACATCCTTCTTTTTTCTTAAAACATAATATTCATTTTTATTCAAGTGACTCTAGGAGTTTGTCCAGCTTTTCTGTTCTTTTTAGCTGAAGATTTTTATCTTTGAATTCTTACTAATATATTATTTGGGGGTTGATAAGCAAATGTTATTAAGTATCCTGTCTAATCAAGTCAGTATTCAAAAACAATACACTAATGTGAATTTATATATTTAGACTATACTCCTTAAATAAGCTTCCTTTTTCCCCCAGAATTTATTCAATTCTTAGTTAATGATATAGAACTGTACCTAAAAATATCAAAGAATAAGCTATTCCAGTCACAGTATTTCTCACCTTTGAACATAATTTTTGTTACATTAAAGCATCATCAGGATGACAGCTCCAAAATCCATAAAGATGTTGTCTTTTAATAAGAAAGTGATGATATTATTGGTGGCAATTAATGATAACAAAAGCACAACTAAGAAAATATCATTTTTGTTATCTTATAGATGAGAAAACTGAGGCTAAAACATGTTAAATCTGTGGAAGATTCTGAAGCTGATAGAATAATCACCCCATTGGTTCCTGGCCCTGTGGTCCAGATTAAATTCATTTTATTGTGTGATATAAATAAGCGAGAATATTTCCTCATGAATTATGAACTGCTTCACATAAGTAACAGAAACTACCAATAAACTCTATCATAAGCTGACACTTTCAGTAATGGTAGATGGTATTGCTGTTTCAGCAGTTTGGGATTTTTATCTTTCCTTTTAGTAACTTCTAGTCTCTTGATGCATTATTCAGGTACATGCTGCTGACAGTTTTTATGATCTGTGCCATTTGGAAGGAAAGTGCCTAAGCAAGACAGAGAGGGGGGAAAGTTCAGGATGTACTTGGTTTTCTTCTGAGATCAAGGTTATCTGGGTCTTCTCCTTACCTGAAATCTACCCATCAAATATGCATTACTCTACTCACTAAAAGGAATAAGTGTGTGTGTGTGTGTGTGTGTGTGTGTGTGTGTGTGTGTGTGTGTGTAATATGTATTATGTAGCCTCAGTCTCCTCCCGTTAAAGCATGACACATGAAACATTTACCTGGCTCTTGGACAGAAATAATATCTTTCACTACTATTTTAGCAACACTAGGAATTTAGATTCTGTAAAAAGTTAGGTATGTCTTGCAAAGGAGAGACTTTGAAGTTCTCATTCTAAACTTTACAATTGTATCATTATTTAATTACCATGCTGTAAGGGGAAAGTAACTATTATAAAAAGCATTTCCTACCTTAAATGTCACACAGACATGCATACTTTAATAAACTTTTTAAAAAGGTATACCAGATTTAAATAAATAGTCAAGTTGAAGATGTAAAAAATACTCTATTTTTTAAAATATCTCAATTTCTTCCTGAAGTTTTCACTTTACCTAGTGCATTACTCAATTTCTAGACTCTTGAAAGGAAATTATGTCAGGCTATAGTGATTTTTTCAGACATTTCAGGTGTATGAAAATTTTCCTGCCACTATTTATTGGGAAAGCACCTGATACACAACCATCTTCTGTTGATACTGTGTAAGACATTCAGTTCAGTTAGGGTTTTGGGGAGCAGGCATGGAATCTAAGGATCCCAGGTGGGCTTTCTTGCCTCTTGTCTTCAGTGAGGAAGGATGCTAACATTGAAACCAAATTTAAAGAAAAGCAAGAGATTTAATGATAGGAGGAGAACAGGAAAGCGCTCTGAGGGGAGAGGGGTCCTGAGTGGGTAGCTGATGAGAAGCAACTGTTGATATTGGTACAGTGGGCAAGGAGTGGGGTTTTGGTTTTTGGGTGTCTTCATGTTGTGTCTCTTGCTGATTGGCTGGGCCCATGGGGGTCTCCTTGGCTACCAAGGCCCACTGTGTTTTCCCACATTACCCAATCTTCTTTTCCAAAACCAACTTTGGTCCATTGCTATTGTGCTATTACGTTGGTGTTCAGAGCACTCCATTTTTAATTGAATTGGTTGAAGGGACACCTCCTGGTCTTCAATTGTTTCTCAGTAAAGCTGATAAATGGAATTGGAGCTTGGGGCACCCCTTTCCTAATTAATTGCTTCTACCCGTTTCCTAACTTTCTCCTTCACAATCTTATCTCTGGCTATTTTTTTATCAGAATATACCCATTTTGGAATCTGTAGGAGTCTGATTCTTTGTATACTATCACAAGAAAAATTAGTCATGTTCTCATGAGAAAATCAGCCTTCATATTTGCTGTTATGCGATGGCTCACCTTCTCTAACCAACTTTTTTGCCTTTATTTAGAACAAAAGAAAAGTGGCTAATGATTTTGGAGTAGAAATTTCTGTGTGGCTGCCCCAGGCTCTCCCTAGAGAACTGTTTTAGTCATTGTTATGTGAGTAGCTGAACAATGTTTGGCCCATGTTTTTATCAATGGTCGTATTGTCCCCTGGATCTCCAACTGGAAAACAGGCTCAAATTCCTCCATTTTAAGTTTTTCCTAACTTTACTGGGAATTTTGAACCCAATTCCCTGCTCACCTAGGGGGCAACACAAGAGGCCTTTCTCAGCCATAAAAGTCCTTGATCTCTGTAGCAATAGCCTATTGGCTCCATCCTTCATCCCAGGGAACTCACATACTCCCTTAGACTACAGGATTCAGGAATGGAAAACCTTCAACTTTGTTGTTTAAGCTAGGTCTGTACTGAAGTATGCTGACAAAGTGTTTTCTTTCAACACTGATTTTTATAGGCTGACTTGTGTTGTCCCCAAGTACATATTGCTAAAGTCCTAACCCCTGGTACTTAAGAATGTGACTGTATTTGGAGACAGAACCTTTAAAGAAGCAATTAAGATTAAATGAGTTCATATGGGTGACCGTAATCCAAACCGAAAGGTATTCTTATAAAAGAAGATTTGTATACACAAAGACACCAGGGTTTCTACCACAGATAAGGCCATGCAAGGACACAGCAAGAATATGGTCATCTATAAGCCAAGCAGAGAGATCTTAAGGATAAACAAACCTGCCAGCACTTAACCTCATACTTTCAGTCTCCAAAACTGTGAAAAAATAAATTTTTGTTGTTTAAGTCACCCAGACTGTCTTATTTTGTCATGGCCAGCTAGCAAATGAGCACACTAATATTTCATCTTGTGTTTCCTGAGCTTCCTTTGAACCCCCAAAACTGAGCATTGGCTATTTCTTTTTCTTAAATATCTATTTTATTATTCTTAGTCCTCCACAAATCAGTAAATTCTTCTAAATAAATAGGACTAGAGCCTATACCAAAGAATGGGGAAACAGAAGAATGCTTATGGAATGTTTTGATATTTCAACATGTTACTAGGTGATATACAATGTTTTTTTTAAGTAAAAGTTTGCAATTGAATGGTAATCTATGAACATTAAATCTAACTCTTAGGCAAAAAAAAAAAGGAGTTTTAAATATATGGGACTAAAATTTATGATAGGATCAGTAATTCAATAGATTTAAGTTAGCAATGAAAAGTTTTAACTACTGAACAAAATTACTAATAATCTTGCCACTCCAACTCATTAAGATTAAAAAATTACTGGGCTCACCTTTCTGCATATAACTAACATATAAAGTGAGCAGCAGAATATAATTTGATAAAGGAGGAAGAAATATCTCTGTGTCTACTGAACAATAGAGAACAGATTGTGCTGAAAAAAAAAAAATAGAAATTCAGATTTAGGATAAGGTTTCATACATGCTATGATCTCTCCAGTATTCTTCTGTGATTATTTCTCTGCTTTCTAACCTCAACTCTTCTGTGCTCATCATATAAACTTCATCTCAAGCAAATCATATTTGGTGACTTCATCAAAACATATCTGGTTAGACTCTTTCATGGTCTAACAGTTGTAAATGGGCATGCTCATACATAATACATGGCACTGTGCACTGAATAACATCTTTGACATTCATACTGTGTTTTTAGAAACATAGAATAATATACCCTGAGGAAGCAAGTTAAATATAAAAGTGGCCTTGTCACTTGACAAGGGATCTTAGCCATTAAAAGTTGACAGCCCTTCATAAAGAGTTGGAGGGTATTGAAAAGAAGCTTTTACAAATTCATGTATCATTAACATGGTGGTAATTTCTAGTGGGTCAAGTACAAGCATCTATGGAGAACACTGGACCATTGATAAATAACAAAAAAAAATATTTTAAATGAGCAAACTTGGCTTTTAAATGTTTTCTCAGGGGAAATGCTTTTCTTCCATCTCATGTTAGATTTAATTATACTCTAAAAATGTGACTCTCTCAAGTGAAACAGAAGATCAGATCATTTTCAGTCAAAATGTGTAGCAATGAGTAGCAAAGTGAGACAAAGCAGCTTTTTAAAAAATAGGGACAACAGGTGCCTGATTTCAGATAGAGGATAAAAGGATGATTTTTAATAATTGAATGCTCCAAGAAAATTAAGTAACTTTGCATTATTTAAATTACAATGTAATCTAGAAGATGATCATTTTTGGCACTCTTACAATTTTGTTTTTCTGTGCAAAGAATACTTGATATAGGATAGTGTAATGATATTTTAGATAAATCCTTGATATTCAATAACCAAGAAAGAATTGTCAGGAATCAAATGACATGTCATATTTTTAAAAATTATGTCATACAGTGGTTATAGGTTCATTATTAAAATATGAAGATGTGGAGATTCAAAATGTCCTATTCCATGTAAAACTCTGAAAAAGATTTAATAGCATAGTGTCTATTGAGTCTCTATACTTTAGAAAAAAACAATTTGTAAGATAATTTCTGAAATTTAATGAATACTTTGAGAAGACCACAACAAAAAATAGTTTTATTGATATTGTAGAAGCTATCTTTCAATTTAGTCACATTAATTTTGTTATCTAAAGTAGGGATTTTCAGGCCTCCCTGGTGGCGCAGCTAACCGCTACACTGTGGAGCTGCCGGTAGCAGCGACGCAAATTCGAAGCCTTGCTGGGGAGATTCCCACATGGCACGGCAGACCTCTCCTGCCTCACCTGCTGTTCCCCTTAGCAGTGTATTTCCCTCACTCTGCCTGCTCTGCTCCCCACTCTGTCTCTGGTGAACCCTCTCTCTGCCCCATACCTCTGGCCTGCACCCCAGCTTGTATGCATAAATAAATAAATCTTTAAAAAAATAAAGTAGGGGTTTTCTATTTCATAAATATTTCCTACCTTTATAATAGAGAGAGGGAAAATTTCAAAGTTGAGATATACTAGGTCAAACATGAAAAAAACAGGACTAGAAATTCCAGGTACAAATTTGTACAAAAGTCATGAATCTAAAAAGAGACTATTAAAATTCATTGAGATAAATGTCATGAAGGAAGGCACAGGATTCCATGAAGGACTGAAAAAGGTTATCAAACTTAGACTGAAAACAAATAAAACCAAACCAAGAAAAACTGCTTGGAAAAAAACAAGTTCTAGAGACAAGCAGGATTAGCTATCTAGACAGAGGAGAAGACTCTACTTAGAGTAGCAGCACATGGCAAAGTTTATAGGTGAGAAAGAATGGGAAATGTAAATGATCAGGTCCTTGGACATTTTTTTTTTTAAGCACTTGCAGTTAGACCAGAGCATTTTTTGGAGCAACCCCAAGAACCCCAAATGAAGAATTCTTATGGTTAACACTATAGTTAGTTTTATATATTGAAATTTAAACAAGGAAAACTTAAACATATATCCTTGTAGATCTAAAAACATTTGCTCAGTATTATGCTTTGGGATTTATCAATGTTGTTGCATGTAGTCAGTCATTGTTTTTCATTGCTGTATAGTATTCACCTGAGTAGACATACTAGCTTATCCATTCTATTGTAGATAAAGTTGGGTTATTTTCAGATTTGGGCTATTATACATAATGATGTCATAAATATTCTTATACATATATAAGAACATGTACTTCTTAAAAAGAAGTACATTAATAGGTATAGAATAATGAAATTTCTCTGTATTAATTTTGATAATATGTTATGACCATGGCAAACCTTACCTAATTTTGATACCTGCTAACAGCCAGGAAACCCTTTTTCAGTTGGTAACATTTGAAAAACAAGAACAGCACACATTTTATTTCATAATAATGTATAAGATATAATCAATGTGACTTAGTAATTAAATAGGAGGCGTTTCAATATAAGAAGTGAGAGATGAAAATATCAACAAAATTATAAAGATCTTTGTTCCCAACAGGAAGGAGTTGGGCTGTATCCTTAGTGATCTGTGGTATATCTTTGGACAATGTAATATATATTTTTTAATTATCACTACATTAATGTGAAAGATAAATCTGAAAGATATGTAAGCTTGAAAAAAACGTTATTTTAGTAATTTTGGTTAGAACTGAATGAAGACAGGCTGGGAAATAAATAAGTAAATAGTATCCATGTTTCTGAACAATTTGGGTATCTCTGAATTATTTGAACACTTGTGAAACTATAAACTCTCACACAGAAGCATAGTCATAGCCCTATACTTTTAAATTTAACATATTCTCATGAGAATCATAGACTGAAATTTACTCATAAATGCTAGACTCCTACTCTAGATTTAAGCAACATTAATTAGTATGAATAGGACTTGGGGAAAAGCAGATGAGAGCGTGGTGTCAATATGCTGTTTGGTTTTTAGCAACAATAATTATTCACACCCCATGTTCTCATCTCTGGCTTTAAAACTAATGGAGAAATAAAAGATAAAAAGCACAAGTGAAATTCAAATGTCAAGTATTTGCAAATAAAGGATAAGAGGCCACATTTGGACTCCTGAATGCATTCATTAAACTAAATTTAACTGTTTGGTCACAGGAAAAACACAAACACTTTAAGTGTGGAAGGCCTCATTATGCAATATTAGTTCATCTTACTGAAAATTCCCTTTGGAAAAAAAATTCTAGTAATTTTCTAGTAATTCAAGTAAAAAAAAATGTTTCTCCCCTTCAAACTGAGGAATCAGAGATTCAATAGGAAGAGGCTATTCTTTATAATAATTCGAGAGTATGAGTAACAGAAAAGCTGTTAGAAAAAAAATGGGATCCATTATCAGAAGCCCACATCGGTCTTCTTAAAAAGGCAACAGAGAAAAGAGAATCAGGAGAAGGATCTCTTCTGTGAAGAAAATGAAGGAAATTAAACCCAAACAATGACAAGGCTAGTTTTATGTTCAGTTTTTGTTTATTTTAATTGAAGTAATATTGCTCAAAGATTTTATATAGGTTTCAAATGTACAGCATTATGATACTATATCTCTACATGTTCTGTATAGTCTAATGTCTATCCTAACAATATAATTGACCCATTTTACCTGATTTGCCTATGCTTCATCTTCCCTTTCCTCTAGTAATCACCATCTTGTTCTTACAAGCTGAGTGTTTTTTGTGTTGTTTTATGTTATTTTATTTTCCACATTTAGTGAAATCATACAGTGTGTGCTTTCCTTCACTTGACTTATTTCATTTAGCATACTACCCTGTAGTTATCCCAAATGGTAATATTTTATGAGTTTTATACCAAAGTAGTAGTATTTTGTGTATATATGCTACATTTTATTTATCCATTCATCCATCAGTGGATACTCATGTTGTTTCCAGACCTTGATTATTATAAATAATAGTGCAGTGAACATAGAAATGCATGTAACTTTTTGAATTGGTATTTTTGTATTATTTGGATAAATACCCAGAAGTGGAATAGCTGGATCATAATGATATTTCCATTTTTCATTTTTTGGGAAATGTCAACACTGTTTTTCTCAGTGACTGTATCAGTTTACATTCCTACCAACAGTGCTAAAACAGTATCCTTTCCTCCTCACCCTTGCCACTTGTTTCTTGTATTTTTGATACTAGCCATTCTCACATGTATGAGGTAATATGTTATGCTTTTAATTTGTATTTCCAAAATGAGAGGTTATGATGAACATATTTTCATGTGCCTATGGGTCATCTGTCATCTGTATTTATTCTTTTTTTAATAGTCTTTGAAGATGTATTTATTTATTTATACATACACGCTGGGATGCAGGCCAGAGGTGTAGGGTGGGGGGTGGTGAGAGGATTCACCAGAGACAGAGTGGGGAGCAGAACAGGCAGACCGACTGAAATACACTGCTGAGGGGAGACGGGGGCGAGACAGGAGAGGTCTGTTGTGCCATGTGGGAAGCTCCCTGGCTGGGGATCAAACTGATGCTGCAGTGGCTCTGGATAGCTCCATAGTGCTGAGACTTAACCTGTTGCGCCACCAGGGAGGCCCCTCATATATATTCTTGGGAGACATGTCTATTTAATTAAAATTGCTAGATTTAGTATATTAAAATATATGATACTAAGTTACATTTGAAATTCCAACAATAAATAATGTATATAAGTATATAGTGTAAGTATCCCATGCAATATTTGGAGCATACTTAAAAAGTAGTTTTTTAAATTTGAAATTCAAATGTACCTAGCTGTCTTATATTTTATCTGTAAAACCTAGTTTAAGAGGTAGATGGTTATAGAAAACCTGGGAACTTAAAAGAAGACTAATAACATAACGGGTTGTTGACATCAAGTTTGAGATTTAATTTGATCTAAAGCACTTTGCAGTAGATAGATTTTCTATCATGGACAATATTTGAGAATGACATTTGTTACTACCAGGCATAATTATCATCTATCATAATTATCATCTACTTAATACATAGCTAAATTATATCTTACTATTTCTATAAAATAAATTTTTAAAATCAAAATAGATTATACATGTTTCCAGAAGAGAGAACATAAGAACTAAATGTCCTAAGAATGAATAATGGAGATCCCCTTTATTTAGGAGGTAGGGAAAAGGGGACATGATAGTTTACTAATGGGCCCTACCTTCAAGAAAGAAAATCTTAACAAGCTTGATCTTTAGAAAATTACCCGTATTTAGAAAAGTAAACAATAAAGCCCACAGGAAAATGCCCAAATAGAAGTTCAGTGAAAATACTCAGATCCTGTTTTACTTCTCTTGCTGGAGGAGATAACTTCTAATGTCACTTCTCTCAGTGAACTGAAAATAGAGATGTCACTGAATTTTCACTTTAAAATGTTTAATTATATGTTACATGAATATCACCTCAATAAATTATTAAATGGAAAACAAAGACAATAAAGATCTTTTTTTCTTCCTTATTCCATGACTGTGGACACTATGGCTGAACTTTTTCTCAATACTCTTTCATGAGGAACTTTTTCTCGTATTCTTTCCGTAGCACTGTCCTTTTTTTTCTATTTTATCTCTTGAAATCATTCATTTTTCTCCAATTTCTACCTCCTAAATATTGGGGTTTCCTATTATTCATCCTTAGGACTTTTAGTTCTTATTTTCATAGTCTCTATTGGAAATATAAACATATTTCAATTTTAAAAATATTTTATAAAGATGTTAATTATGATAATTTGGTCTTGGTGTATGATTGCTATAAAGAATATTTAACAATTACATGGGGACTAAGCCGAAGAGGAGAAAGCAAACATTGTACAAAAATGAACGATGATATAAAATATATATAAATAAATGAATTATATAAAAAATAAAAAAGAATATGTACAAAAATTTTAAATTTAATATTAGCTTTCTTCAAAAGATAAAGAGAAGCAACATCAGCCTGTGTATGGAGATTTACAGAGGTTTTATGTGTAGTCAACTGAGAGTTGCAATGAATAGAGTAACACAGATACTGATTATGTCTTGATTTGATAATATTATGTCAACCAGAGTTAAATATTACAGGAATTTCCAGCTACAAAATGCCTTGAAATGAAATATTTATACATTACATTTTCATAATTAAAATATAGTATTTGCATCAAATAATATCACATAGTATTTTGGTCTTAAAAATAAATCAGGTTTCTGCTTCTGTGGTAACGGCATGGAGGAAAACAGATAGTGGAACTGAAAGTCTGACATGGGAGGGACCATAAAGAGTGTTGTAGTAGGCATATCACACTTATCCTGCTTTTTTTACAATCAACTGAGACACAAGAATACTCTGTAAGCTCTCCCTGGGAAATAATTGAGGGCATTCCCGATGACACACAGCGGTTGTGAACATCATCGCGGAGAGTAGTTACCAGCCTCTGCTAGAGACAATGGCCTGACTTCTAGGCTCAGGGTAGTTGGGCAGAGGAGTGAGTGTCATTTTTCTTTTTTTGTCTATCAATCTCCAACATTGCCTTTCTTTATATGTGTCTGACAAATAAATGCTTGGTTTATTTAAAATATTGAAGTTCGATTAATGATGGATTAATTTTGGATTAATTTTTCTTCTAAAAATTCTGCTCTTAAAACTGGGTGGCAGTTTTGAACAGGCTCACAACATTTGCTTCAAGGGTTTCTTTCCACATTTAGTTTCTGTTTTTCCACAGAAATGCTGTACCACAGGGAACCTGTCCTATTTCATGCTTTAGAAGGGAAAAAAATTCCTTCAAGCTTTGGCAATCACTGGCTCCTTTCCTTTGTTGCTCCATTTTCATTCCCTCCTTCAGTGTCTTCCAAAGTCATGGCCCTAGTCTGGAATGATTTTTTTTCCCTCAGAAATTCTATGGTAATATGGCAGATACATTTCTTAGGTACTTAATCGCAAACCGCAATGTGATAAGTCTTTGGAAAAATAATCTTCAGAATAATGTTATATTCCCTTCTTCCTGGAAAAATGAGAAAGGGTTTGCTGAATATGACTGTGCTGAGAATATTTTCTAACCTGATACTATTTCTAACATTTTGTATAATTGATACATATTTTTAGTAGTTGTAAAAATTAATTTTAAAATGTTTGCATTTCAGATTCAATGTTTTTTGCCTCAGTTTCAGACATAAGGAAGCCAGTCATGAGAAAGCCTCTGTGGCTCTGCCAACTATATTTTCTTGCTCTTGACCTTTGTTAAAAGTGCTATACCACCCACAACTTTTTTCTGTCCCTTGAACACATCAAGCTTGATTCGCTTCTGATTTTTTTGCAGTCAGTATATTTTCTATTTAGAATACTTTCCCCATAGCTGCTTCCTTCTTATGATTTACATTTCCATTCAAATATCGGTTCAAAGAAAAATCCCCTGAACATTTTCAGTTAAAATGACTCTCTAATCTCCCCTCATTGCCTGGTTTATCTTCTTCGTAGAAGTTATCTTTCTCTTCATTCGTTTCTTCTACCCATTCTTCTTCCATGAAATGGAAGCTATGCTATTCATCATTTTACTTTCAGTATATAGTACAAAGTTCCTACTATACGTTTTAAAAATATTTTCTGGTTAGCTAATGAACTGAATGACTCACTATGAATGATTATTAAAAATAAATAAGACAACTATAAGCATGATCCATTTCTGATAAAACAGCTTTGGGGAATTTGTTATTAGGGAGGTAACCTTTATGCATTAATACTTAGGGTAGAGGGTCAGTGTCTTGAAACTCAATAATAAGAGTGAATCAGAAGAGTTAAGGAAAGAAATATATCATCAAACATATTTCCTGTAAAGGTGATACTTGGAAACTTAACCCTTTGACTTCTCCTATAGTATAATCATTAAGATTGTTATGAGCAGAAGAGCTAAAAAGACACTTCTCCAAAGAAGAAAAGCAAATGGCCAACAGGTACATGAAAAAATGTTCAACATCACTTATCATCAGGGAAATGCAAATTAAAACCACAATGAGATACCACCTCACCCCAGTGAGAATGGCGCACATTAATAAAACAGGCAACAACAAATGTTGGCGAGGATGTGGAGAAAAAGGAACTCTTCTACACTGCTGGTGGGAATGCAAATTGATCCAACCACTATGGAAAGCTGTATGGCTTTCCTCAAACTGCTAGAAATGGAACTTCCATATGACCCAGCAATACCACTACTGGGAATATACCCAAAAGACACAAAAACACTAATCCGAAAGGATACATGCACCCACATGTTTATTGCAGCACTGTTTACAATAGCTAAGGTATGGAAACAACCCAAATGCCCAAACATAGATGACTGGATCAAGAAGATGTGGTACATATACACAATGGAATACTATTCAGCATTCAAAAAAGACAAACACATGCAATTCGCAGCAACGTGGATGGACCTAGAGGGGATCATGATCAGTGAAATAAGCCAGAAGGAAAGAGAAAAATATCGAATGGTTTCACTTATAACAGGAATATAGGGGAGCCAAATAAGAAAGCACCATTCAGCAGGGAAGGAGGGGAGGAGGAGGGCTCAAGAGGGGGGAGGAGGGGAGCACGGAGGACTATGGTGATGGCTCCATGGGTGAACAGGTGGTGGGTAACTTATGGGGAATACATAATAATGTAAAAGATACGAATAACAAAATAAATATTATATTAAAAAAATAAAAAATAAATAAAATAAAAGGCTGATCCAAGCAAAAAAAAAAAAAAAAGATTGTTATGAGCCATTGCTTACAGCACCAAGTAGACAGAATGTACATGGTTGCTCCTGGTAATGTGTTATTTACTGAGCTGTCTCTTGTTTGCAGCTAATCTATTTTTAAGTGATAAAAGAAATTCTTAGGCTCTAGATAAACAAAATGGCATTTGACACCAAATTTGTCTTACTTTGTATAGTTGCAAATTTAGTCTTGTTTTTAGAGCCAACTATGTAGCTTATCTAGCTCAGCAATTAGCAGCTATTTTTAGTAAAAGCCCACATAGTAAACAGTGGTAAAAGTGATAGTAAGTAATGGCACATTTGCAGTATGGGCAAATTTTTGCATATTGGTTTTTTGAGTGTATGTGTACATATGTGTGCGTGTTTATAACCCTTTAAATGATAAAAGTCAGTCTTAGTTTAGTGACATAGGAAAACAGGCTGCAAGTTAGATTTGGCCTAAAGGCCATGCTTTGTCTACTTCTGATGTAGCTCATTTTTCACTTGAAACAGAATTATTACCTTGTACCTGAATCTCACTTCCTGAAATATAACCCCTCTGGTGTGCCAATGCCTCTTGGATTATTCATCTGCTTTAATCTTTTTATTCTAGAATTCTTTGTTGCTGTCATCCAACAACAACCTTGTTATTACTTTTATAATCATCTTATTCTCTGCCCTCAGCAAATGAAAGTCAAAAGTTAAAATAGTAAAAAATATATCTCAAAACTCAAGATTTATGTTGTTGACAGTCATTTTGAGAATTCTGCTACCTATTGATATCTTCTGAATTTCGATCACTAAATTTTAGTCATCTGAGACTTCTTTATTGTTTATGTTATACTATCAGATACCTGTGCTATAGTTTTTTCTTTGCTTACACACTGTTTTGCTGCCACATTCTGGCTTTTGGATTTTACTTCTTTCAATACATGTAGATGACTCTTCTACTTCATTATCAGTATTTTGACCTTTGGGAGATTTAGTTCCAAATAAATATTTTTTCGTTTGGTCTTACCATCTCACTTCATTTCACAGTATGTTGTCAGTGGTACTATGACATATGATATTTACTTTTTTTTTAAGACTTATTTACTTATGCATACAAGCTGGGGTGTAGGCCAGAGGTGTGTGTGGGGGGGTGGTGGTGGTGAGAGTATTCACCAGAGACAGAGTGGGGAGTAGAACAGGCAGATCAACTGAAGTACACTGGTTAGGGGAGCAGCCGGAGAGGCAGGAGAGGTCGGCTGTGCCATGTGAGAAGCTCCCTGGCTGGCGATCGAACTTACGCTGAAGTGGCTCTGGATAACTTCACAGTGCTGTGCTTAACCCATTGCGCCACTAGAGAGGCCCCCTTCTTACTTTTAATACTGATCCTATCCTATATCCTGGGACTATGTGCCTTCCTGAACTATAAACTTTTTTTCAGTATTTCCATTCCAAAATGAATAAGCATACAGCTCATGAATGTATATCCTTCTTATAATATGTCAGATGATAAGAAAACATGTTTTTACATTTAAAATTTATTCATAATTAGGAAGCTACCATACATCAGTTTATGAATTCCTGAACATAGCTTTAGAATGAATTATTTTCATTCTTCTTATAGATAGACATCATATAAATTAATATTAATATATGCCAGTACATATTATTTTAGAATATTAGAAAGCATATATGAAAGTACTATGGAACATAATCATCATCATTTTGAACATAGTGATCATTATTCAATCACTATTTTACTAACAAAGAATATAGACTGATTTTATTTCATACCTCAAGATTTAATATAGCAATTTTAACCTCTTGAGCAGCAACTTTTTTTGATGTTTAAGAGATAAGATACTTACTTTTAAAGTACTAATACTGAAAATGTGCCATGTTTTAGGAAATACAGATTATTTATCTTTAAGTTCTTAGTAGTAGTATTTTGAGAAGATGAGTGGATTAAGAAGGTGTGGTATGTTTACGTGTGTGTGTATGCACACAATGGAATAGTAGTCAGTGATAAATAAAAAGAGCAACTCTTGTCATTCGTGACAGCATGGATAGAATTGGAGAGGGATATGCTAAGCCAAATAAGTGAGACAAGAAAGAAAAATGCCAGATATTTTTGCTCATATGTAGAATTTAGAGAAACAAACAAAAACAAGAGTTCTACAATTCCAGGCCAAAAATAAGTCCTTGAAATTTGGCTGTAAACCGAGGCTACCACTGGGAGAGAATGAGGGT
The DNA here is from genome assembly GCA_004024925.1 of Scalopus aquaticus. Classification (NCBI taxonomy): domain Eukaryota; kingdom Metazoa; phylum Chordata; class Mammalia; order Eulipotyphla; family Talpidae; genus Scalopus; species Scalopus aquaticus. Next base: position 31,149 of record PVIJ01007469.1, read on the forward strand.
GGAAAGCAAAAGTGGGAGGACTGGCTAATGGGTGCCTTGTGGTGGGTGTGGTGTGGTAGCATGTATCTGCAGAGGTGGGATTCTATATTTCTGAATGATACATAGTGTTGCAAACCAATGTTAACTTAATCAAAGAAATTATATTAAAATATATTTTTTTAATTACCTCAAAATGTAATCTGAAAGAAGTCAGGATATTAGAAGGTTTTTACCACTGATGTCCTAAAGGGAAGAGAACTATACTAGTGCAAGTTTCTCATCAAATAAACTCCCCTTTATCTACAAAAAGATCAGTCTTTTACGTAGTGATGCAACTTAAATTTTGTCAGATATCACAGATTTGGAAGAATATTATAAAAGATGAAACTGTCAAATATTACATTTTGATTACACACATTCAGAAATCAAACTTATTCATAAATGAAACCACACAATCAAAATGCAATTTTATAGCCTTGTAGGCTTTTTGAGAAGCATAAATGAAGTAATGCTTGAGAAGTTGCTTTGTAAACCATAAAATGCTGTAATAATAAAATACATTATTAGTCATCTCTGGGAATGAATACCTATAACTAAATTGTTAGAAAGACTTTGAAAGTATTTTGTAATTGAAAGTCGCATTGCAGACATACAGCTATTATAAATTTGTCTGGTATGATTTTAACAAGTTAGAATTTAAAAGCTGTTTATCTTCTAAATAATTTGATATTCTGCCATACAATGGAAGAAAACTGCACATGTGTAACTACATATATACAAAACTGGAAAATATACATTATGTGGTGTGGAGGGGAAGTTGCTGAAAATTATTTGGAAGGGGAAATGAAGGCCACCATAGCATTTTAATTTTCAAATTAATTTTATATCTAGAATAATGATTTTCTTGTGCAAATTCTACTTGCTTACATCATAGAGTGTCAAATACATAGAAGATGCATTTTCTTTTCTTTTAAGATTTAGCTTTTACTTATGCATACAAGCTAGGGTGCAGGCCAGAGGTGTGGGGGAGGGAGTGAGAGGGTTCACCAGAGACAATTGGGGAGCAGAACAGGCAGATCAACTGAAGCACACTGCTGAGAGGAGCAGCAGGCGAGGCAGGAGAGGTCTGCTTTGCCATGTGGGAATCTTCCCCCACAGCTTCACAGTGCTGCACTTAACCCATTGCCACCAGGAAGGCCCAAGATGCATGTTCTTCACAATTAACTGATGTCGATGTAAAAGTAGCTATTTACATCTTAATAATTAATATTACCACATACTTAACATTCACAAATATCCTGTACTAGTCATATAATGCATACATATCTATATAATAAAATACAATCACAACTTACAAATTCAATACAACATACAACTGTTACAGTTATGAGCAATCAGGTAATCAAGTATGAGTTGAATTTAGATGTTCATGAAATTTACTATATTTTATCTAATAGGCATATTTGTATTTCATAACAACCAAATTAATTTTGAGTTCTCTGAATCTCCATAATTTCTAATAAAACCTTACACAAGTATCAATGGTATATTTAAATTAAAATTTTTCCTTTATGGTACAAAAATGCTTTTGTTGATTATTTTCTCTGCTGATTAAATATACCAAAACATTGTCAACTTAATTACATGTTGTTGTCTTATAATAAATAAACAATGTGAGTCATTGATCATTAAAAATATCTAATTAGAGAGAAAATTTTTGTAATATCTAGTCAAGTCATATCGGTATTTTTTCTCTTACTCCATTTTGAGGAATTTACCCTGAAAGTACAGCTCTGTATAAATGACATAAAATATAGATACATTATTTATATAGTAATATTTAAAATACCAAGATATTGAACACCACTTATGAAACTCTATAAGTCACTGGTAAAGCAAAACACATACAAAAATATATATAATTCTATTTATCCACTAAATGGAGTTCTATTAAGTCATTGAAATCTTATAAAAGGAATTCTAGATTATTCAGTTAAGGAACAAAAACACTTGAGACTATTTAGCATCTGGATTTTGTTGTTGGACCAAAAGGAATCAAGGCTTCTTTTAAAAAACTAGTCATCAGGCCTCCATGGCAGCTGAGTGGTTAAGCACTGCGCTGTGGAGCTGTGGGCAGCAGCAGCAGCAATGTGTGTTTGATGCCTGGCCAGGGAGAGTCCCACATGGCGCGGCAGACCTCTCCTGCTTCACCAGCTGCTCCCCTCAGGAGTGTATTTCTGTCGATCTGCCTGTGCTACTCCCCGCTCTGTCTCTGGTGAATCCTCTTGCCGCCCCACACCTCTGGGCTGTACCCCAGCTTGTATGCATAAATGAATAAATCTTTAAAAAATAATAAAAATAAAAAGCTAGTCATCTCCAGTGTTATATGGCACAAAGGAAACTTGGACACCAGGGCTAACTAGAAGCAGGTTTATTGCACTGGGGCTGATTCAGTGGATTCACATCCAAAGGCTGAGCCCCTTTTGTAGGAAGTCAGGGGCTTCTATACACTTTCAGTTTCTACAAGATTTCAGGTGGGTTTTCATTGGCAGCTGTACATGGTCAGATATGACATGGCTACATACCAAGAGATGAGTTGTATAGTTGCATACCAAGAAGTTGTATAATTGCATACCAAGGATCATTGAACATCATATAGTTGGGAGACAGATTCTCCTTCAGTCACTCATATTTTTGCACATCTCTGAAAAAAAAGGCATTGAAAGCTTTTGCTCAGGTTTATTATTTCTAAGGATATTTATATAGCAAACTTGTTTCTTCCAGGCAGAAGAGAAATTTGTTTCCTGACCAAGATAAAAAATTATTATCTGGTGCTAGCACATACATGTAAAAGAAGAAGAAATTTAAAACAAAAAGTTGTTGGTAGAAAATTTTTAATAGAAAAAAGCATAGGACAAAGTTCAGTAAATATAACAATTCTTTAGTATTAAAAATTTAACTCAAATTTTAATATGGATTTCCTATGCATGATTTATGTATGGGGGAAGATGTTAGTGTCTTGATTTATATCAAAATAAAACATTCATGGATATATGAACATTTGTTGTAATTAATTTTCCAATTTATTAAAATTATTTTTCTTAACCACTTAATGTGTAGCTATCTAAATGTTTAAATTTACTAACTTTAGTGCAAATATAAATTTGGAAATGGGATATAACCATTTTTATTTTGGCAGATAATAATTTTAAAATTAGTGAGTCTTCAGATTTTGAACTCTTCTTTCAAGAAAAAGTGGGAGAAAAATGAAAAAACTTCAAGTGAGTAATAAAGCTTTACAAGAAACTGCACGACCATTGCCAAGAAATATCTGTGAAAAATCTGAGATGGACAATATAAATTGCTTCTAGCTATCAAGGGGAAAAGAAATTTTGATGGTGTATAATCAAAATTTCCTCTTCTACTTTGCCATTTTTACTCTTACTTTCCCTTTACAGATCAAGTAAGAAAAATGGAGTCTGAGAGTATCAAAACTGAATGTATCCCTTAACTCATTTAAATAACCTACTGTGCAAAAACCACAGTTTCCATTTCCATGGAATTCCTTTCAAATTCTCTAGTAAAGTTTCAATATTAAAGGCAAGTTATGAGTGAAATTCTAATTAACAGATTAGATTTTTAGTACACTTCAGATTTTATAGTACACTCTGACAAGTTGTATTTATAGCACATGAGAAACTAAAAAGAGTTTCTAACAACTTGATATTTTATAAAAAGTATAATTTATCATAATTTTTTTGTGTTTTCCCCAAAGGATAAAACTTCTGCAAAATTTAGCTTGGTATTAAAAAGTAATACCACCAAGGTTTAAAATATTATGACAGGGCCTCCCTGGTGGTGCAAGGGGTTAAATCTTAGCACTATGAAGATATCTATCGGTAGCCACTGCAGCATGAGTGCAATTCCCAGCCAGGGAGCTAACCCATATGGTGTAGCATGTGTAGCAGAGAGAGACTGAGGTCTCTCTCTGATCACCTCAGTAGTGTATTTCAGTCAATCCTCCTGTCATGCTCCCCACTTTGTCTCTGGTGAATCCTCTCACCCCCATGCACCTCTGGCCTGCAACCCAGCTCTTGTATGCATAACTAAATAAATCTTAAAAAATATTATGACAGTAAAACATATCAAATAATATAAGGTGCTTTTTAATTTCAGAAAGGAATATTTTGAGTAGATGCCTACTTACATAAATAACATTAAATTTAAGAGAAATGCAGATAATGACTCTTTGAGGTGTATAAAGTAAAAATAGATATAATTAAGTTTACACACACATCTTATACCCTTCCTTGGACTTCTTTGTTTTTGTTTCAAGCATCCATTCTTTAAATAAACCAATTTTAAATGACCAGACTGAGAAAATATATGACTAAGATTTTGCAATGTCACCTAAGGAATAATTACCTTAGTGAAATAACTTGAAACATTTTAAAATGTTTCCAAATTTTATATTTTTCTATTTAATCACATTTTTCCTCGAATATAGAAAAGAACCAACACAAATTGCTAAGCAAGAGTGACAATTAACTAGTTCTTATACTGCTGTTGGGACTCTGATATTAAGAGAAATGATTTCAGTTAATGATTCACCTCTCTGCAGCCTGAATCCTGTCTGCTGAATCCTGTCCCTTATAATATGATTTCACAGTGTAGAAAGAAGCACCAGAAAATTAAGGGGGAAATCTACTGCCATTCTTCAACTCTTGACACTTAGTTGGAAAGGGAAAATAGTGGTTTCAGTCACCAGTGAGTTTGAAAAATACACTTAGCCATGACTGAGAACTGATGTTATTGTGATAAAGAGTAAATAAAGGAGAGATAAAATGGGATTTGGTAGAAAGGATACTAAAAGATACTCAGTCACTAAAGGAAAAAGTCATTTCTCAGTTTCTGCAGCCACAAAACTCCCTCTGAGTCAAAGTAAAAAACACAATTTAGTTTTTAATTATATAGTTTTTCAAGGGTCACATAGAATATGGTATATTCATTACTTTTATTTGTAAATTTTTTCCTTGACTTTTAAAATAGCCTTTGCTTTAAAATAAGTCCTCTTATTGTAACTTTACCTTTTTAAAAAAAATATGGGATTACATATTTTGTGTTCAAAAACAAAGGAAACCTTGCTATATAGAATTTGCAATACTGGATAAAACACGTTTCCATTGTATTGAATGAAAACTTTTACAAAGCATTTTAATGAATATTGCCCCTTTATCCCTCATGAGTGTTTAAAAATAATTGCAAAACTTTCTATTTTTTTCATCCTGTATTTATTGTTTTAAAACATATTTATGGAGTACCTATTCATACCAGGCACAGTGACAGGCTCTGTTGGTATAGATTCTGCTAACAGGGAGACTAACGGCTTGAATGCAGCTTGTTATGCAGTCAGACATATTGCCATTTACACCAAAATGGAAGGAGTTTGAGGTACTTACTTGTAGTAGAACAAGTTAGAATGACCAGGACAGATATTGGATGTTTACATGGCAGATGAATCAGCAAAGCAAAATACTTGTAAAAACTAATGGACAGTAATAAAATGGAGTTTCTGAATTTAAGAGGCAGGAAGGAGGAGAAAGGTGCCAAAGGAGTTAAAAATAGTGGTGGGGAAAAAGGAAAAACAAAAGAAACAGAGAAGATGGAAAGCAGGTTATAGAGTAGGGTAGTATCTTACATTTTGGAAGCTGATTGATGAAATCTGAGATGAAAAATAAGACTGAGCCTCAAGACCAGGGCATTTGCTTCATTCCACAGGGTGCAAGCTGAGGAAACATTTCCAGCCATTGCAATCTCAGCAGATATTCTAATACTGAAACAGTGGGTCCTAATTATTAAAAAAATAGCTAATAAAATTTAATTTATTCCTGGGGAAAAAAGAAAATGGCTAGCTGTACATTTTTTTCTTTTACATCTAGTCATCTTCAATCATTAAAACTTTACGCAAATATGAAGAAATATGACACAGATCATTGGATCGAACTATGCTTTCAACAACAACAAAAAAGAAAAAAAATAGATCATAGTGACAGTATGATTCTGGGGGATTTTATCCAGCAGTCATCCTGAGATGAGACTGTAAATCTCTTTGAAGACAGACACTGTTTTGATTACCTTTATATGATATATATTTAGTCTTTTAACCCAAAGCTCATTGTTAATATTCCTCTGTAGAAGGAGGCAAATAAATATAATCATCCTAGGTATAACATAACAAAGATGAATTCTTAAGTACTTGAAAAAGTTATTCCGTAATTTTCTGCTACAATAAATTCTATTTAAAAATAATAATGTGTGCACCATATAACTTAAACTATTTAAAATACATATATATTTATATCATATTTTGTATCTCTTTTTTATTAATTTTTCAGTCATTTACATATCTATTTTACTCCAGGTTTACATTTTTACTCCCCCGTATATGCATATTCTTCATATCCCAATATGTATATCTCAACTTAGATTTTATTCCAACTCTATCATATAGAGTCATATAATATTAATTTACATAAGGCTAGCTACTTTTTATAGGTAGACATAGCAGACTTGGATAGTAGTCTTGGAATATAACGTTTTAGGGTAGTTAACTCCAAATGGCATATAGAACAATTCTTTTACTAGAATAGTTTCTCAAGAAATTCATTCTACAAGTATATGTATATTATATATTTCTACATAGTGTCACATGATTAAGAATTTAATATACTTCCAGAAAAAAGCTTATAAAATATTAAGACTAACTGAATCTGGATTATGAGATATCTTAGGTTACACATCTTTTATTTATTTCAAACAACATTACTTTATGATTTATTATTTGATGAGTACTATTGTATTAGGACCTTTCACTAGAACTTTAGAAGGAATAAAAAATATTGAATGAATTTCAGCTCATAGTTTTAGAAAACAAAGATTCATTGCTTTTTTATTAAGTTTTTATATATTTGGCCTATTTTTACAAAGCCATAAATGTGAGTTATGGATTTATTTTATTGATCAGGTCCACTGAAAATCAAGATGACATCTTGAATTTTATAAAGAGCTACCAAACAAAAGTGGTTTAATCTAAATTTTCAATTCATGGGTGATTACTTTGTATTATAAAAGTGCAGCTGAATCATATACTCAGAAAAACAAAGATAGCAGGTTACTGAAATGGTTAAAGGACTTTATTTTGAACTAAAGAATCTCTAAGTCACTGTGGAAATATCCAAAGCGTCAGTTTATCATAGAGAATTTTGTTTTTCAGGTAGTGGAAGTTAAATAATAAACTGGCAAATTTAAAGCTAAATATGAACATTTTAAGCATTCAAGGGAAGCAAGAGTGTGTACGCTGAGCTCTTTAAGTTATTTCCTCCTACATGGTAATTTAGAAAATAATCTTATAGTCATCTCAGTACCATTAATCTCCTAAAACAGGAATGATCACATCTCATCTTTGGTTATTTAGTCCCAGGAAATTATTTCTTGAGATGCTACAAGGAACATACTCCATGTTGTACTAAGCTTGGGTTGATACTATAAGACCCCTATTGTGTAGTCTTTTTGTTTTTAAATTACATTTTTCCCATTTTTGTATACTTTTTTGTTTTGCTTTTTGATATTTTTTTCCAAAAAAAGCTATATACAATTAGCAAACAATTAAGGTTTAACAAATAGGCAAGTCATACATGTTTTTCAAACAATATTTCTACAGACATCCTTCACCATTACATCTTGTTTAGCTCAGTCATGATCACTGTATTGATAAGGTAGCAAAAGTTAAAGAAGGGAGAAGAGTCTGACAAATGAATTAGTAAAGGCCAGGGCATGTATGAGAGAGATGTCTACCAGACATGAATGTATCAAATATTTACTTACAATATGCTACAGTTAGATGTACTGGCCAATATGAGGTCAGATACTCTCCATTTATTTTAGAATAAAACACCTAAATTGTTTGGGGAAAAGGGGGGGAAAGGATCAAATAATCTAATATAAAAGTTCACTTACAAGTTGGTTTGTAATTTTAGAAAAAGCCTAAAGTAAATCTTTCCCTGATGTTTGCCCTTGCATGTAATTCTTTCCCAAACACTTTACTGCCAGTACCATCTGGCTCTGTCAGTGCAATAAAACCTAAGAAACTAAATCTGTGTCACTATACAAATACTGAATTATGTATTTTGTTGTTGTTGTTGTTGCTTGGTTTTCACTTATTTTCTAGTGAGCAGATTCCCCAGTTGAGTAAATTTTTCTGGTATAAAGAAAAAAAAAACTTCTGTTTTTATCATTATGTTTGTATTCAGTTAGAATAAAGATTGTTTAGAAATGGTTAAAAATTTATGAAATCCTACCTCAAACATTTTCTAGTCCTTTATTCTGAATTTGGTTTTGTCATCAAGGATGACATCTGTGATAGAAAAGTAAAAAGAAGCAAATACTTGTGCAGACCTTTGGTTCCAATACTCTAATTCAGGTAAAAACCCTGGCAAGTTTACAGCTTTCAAAGGAAGAGTATTGATATCTGAGCAAATAAGGTAGCCAAAGTTAAAGAAATTAGAAGGGTTCATGAGATGCTGTAGGATGTTCAGAAATGTAGCAAAAATGTCACAAAAGACTGATGTTATGGGTTCCAAGAGATTCAGAAAGAACAAAAGGATATAATATAAAATGCTATGTAAAGATAATAGGGCCTCCCTGGTGGCACAACAAGTTAAGTCTCAGCTTGTGAAGTTACCTGCAGCTACTGCAGCATGAGTTCAATCCCCAGCCAGGAAGATTCCCACATGGCACAGCAGACCTCTCTTGCCTCACCACTGCTCCCCTCAGCAGTGTACTTCAGTCAATTCGCCTGTTCTGCTCCCCACTCTGTCTCTGGTGAATTCTCTCACCACCCCACACTGCTGGTCTACACCCCAGTTCTTGTATGCATAAATTGATAAATCTTTTAAAAAAATGCTATGTAAAGATAATATCAGTGATAGTGAAATAGAGATTATCACCCCCCTCCAAAAAAGAATGTTAACAGAAAGCCATGTTTGTGAGTTAGAAAAGAGAAGCACAGACTATCGTTTCAAGTAACGTAGCTGTGATTGAAATGAGAAATCTAAGCCAAACTAGTTGTGAGAACAGGTTGAAAAAATACTTTTACATTATTTTCTTGTTTTTACTTACTTTTAGAAGAATATTTATAAAGAATATTCAGAAATAAGTTATGCCATGGATAAATATATTCACCCAAAAAAGTTAATCAATATACCAAATTCTGTGGTAGATAGGGTCAGAGTGTGCAGGTTAAAAAAAAAAATCTATCTTTTTTAGCCATGGAGGAGTGATATTTATTTCTCTAAAAATACAAAAATACTATAAAATGGACATGGGAATACATTTCCAAAAAGTTCCAACTCAATATTTTCTTCAGTAAATACAGTTGTCACAGACATAGTTTAATGGAGTAAAATCTTGCAAACACATATTTTGAAATTTTATCCCGTATAACTGGGTTGAAGTATGGTGACTTTTCATTTATTAATTTATGACATTCTTTCATTGGCTGAACTATTTTGGGGCTGGGACAGGAAAACCGTATCACTTCTGTGCTAGAGACATTGCATATTGGGCACTATGCTTGCCTACTTAATCAGTGTGAGATCTCTCTTCTAGACTCCTGAACTCATTTAAATAGGGTTTCTGTGTATTAATCTTCACAAAGGAAAAGATCAAGAGTAGAGAGGAAGACAGCTAAGGGTTTCTCTTCATCACTAGCACTATGACTATCTATAAGATATGTGGATAGTTAGTCAAATTTTGCAATCAAAATACATCTAAATGATGAAGGAGATATAGAAGTTTGCACAGGAATTTAACTTCTGATTTTGTAGATTGTTTTTCTTTGGAAACTCTTCTTTGGGGAATAAAATAGTTATCATTTGTGAGTATGTGAGAACTGCCAAATGTCCAGAGAGTTGGATAAAAAGAGCAGTAAAGTTTCAGATTTTGGAAAACATAAATTCCATTCAACTTCCACTGTGAACTGGAGCGAACAATCTCCTTGAGTCCCTGTTTCTAATCTAAAAGCAGAAAAATAATTGTACTATTGTTCAGGTCAATGGAGATCATATTTGTGGTAATGCTTAGAGCAACCTACAAATATGACTATACATATTTACATCTCATTTTAAAATATAATGACATTATACTCTGTGTACATTCCCACAGTAAAAGCATAGAGATAGGAATATTTTCAGTTATTCAGATATCTCAAGGCAGAAAGATTAAATATGGGGCAGTTGTTTTTTTATACTGTAAATTCTCTATAGAGAGAAATGTATTCCCTTTCTCTTATGACAAACTAGATGACTAGAGATCATTATGATATCAATCCTCCAGGTCTTGTATATAATAAATACCCAACTTGCATAAGGTTCAAGTCCTCAGTGCCTCACTCTATCTGTGTTCAATTCCGAGAGATTACACTAACTAGCTGGGACATCTACTTCTGGAGTTACTACCAGTATTGATAACCAATGTATTGGTTTTGTGGGTAGTTGCTAGAGGCATTTTTGGACTATCTCTCTGAGGTAGAGCTTTTACTTACTATTTGTTGTAGAAATTGATATTTAAAATTCTGAACATAGAGGGGGAAAAACAATTAGTGTATGAAAAAGTCCATTGATTTAAAACTGTGATCAAATTATTACAATTTAGATGTAGATAGAACTGTTGTGATATGAAGCATTAGATTCAATTTTAATATTTTTTTTAAGATTTATTTTTTATTTATACATACAAGCTGGGGTATAGGCCAGAGGTGTGGGGCGGTGAGAGGGTTCACCAGAGACAGAGTGGGTAGCAGAACAGGCAGATCAGAAATACACTGCTGAGGGGAGCAGCGGGCGAGGCAGGAGAGGTCTGCCGCACCATGTGGGATTCTCCCTGGCTGGGCGTCGAACTCGCGTCGCTGCTGCCAACAGCTCCACGGCGCAGCTCTTAACCGCTGTGCCACCGGGGAGGCCCGCATTAGATTCAATTTTATCAAAACTCCCACTGTAAGTAATTGGTGAAATTTCTAAACCCTGATAATGAAACTCTTCTTTGTTGCCACTGGTAGCATATTTTGGAGAAATCATAAAAGCTAATTCATATGAAATAGCAATCCTCTCATTTTAATGCTAGAAAAAAATGCCTTTGATGGTTTAAAACAATTGCAGGATACTTTCATTAGTATTTCCCATAAAATTCTCTTTCAAAAAATTCAATAATAATATAAAATATACGTTATATAACTGTACACTATCAAATATAAAATGGAAGAGAGGTTTAAGGTTAAGTTTGCAAATGAAAAAAAAAAACAGATAATTTTGACCTCACTTTTTAGGTCCCGTTAATGGTTAACTTGGAGAGTTAGAGATATTTCCATAAGCTTGTAACATTTAAGATAGGAGGAATATGTTCTGTTCTGACTGTGTCACTATAAGCATTTATAATATCAAGCACTTTTTATCATAGTATAAAAATTAATTTTAAATTACTTTTTTGTTTTCTCAAGTTAAGGCTTCTGAAAATATGGTCTACATATTACTATGAATTGGATGACAATGTCTGTGTAATTCAGGGCTAATTAAAGTTGTATTCCATCAAAGTGATACAGTAAAGTCAACAGAATTTAACTTTGTAATCTTTAGAGCATGGTATAATACCTATCTTTCCTGCTTAAAAGGCAAAAGTCTATATATATTTTAACTGTGGGGTCTTATTGCTGTTTAGAGTTTTACAATATTTCAAAATATGTTTCTATTCTCAAACACTTAGTCTCCTGCAATGAAATCTGTACAATCCTTAGAGATAATTTTCAGAAGAAAAGATTAATGAAATTGCTGCCCGTAAGAGGAAAAATTCTATCCAGAGGAAAACACAGAGGGTAATTATTTTCTTTACATAGTCAATAACATTATAGAAATGTTTTGAGAAAACTAACACTGTCTGATTTTTTTTTTTTTTGACATTTACTGTGTTAGACAGACAGTCCTTACTGAAATTCAGATTTATAATTGGAACTCAGAGATGAAAGTCTGGTTTAATCTACAAGGCAAACTATATAGAGCAGCAGAAGGGCTAACCAAGGGAGAATGGTGAGTATCAGTTATGCCGGGATATGAACTATTGCTGTAGTCTTTCTCTTTTAAAATTATTCAGAGAAACTTCTAGATAGACTACAGAATTGGTTGTCCATTGAGATGAACTTATAAGTCCATGGATTTGAGAGGTGTAAGAGACAGACTGCAGTGTATACTAAGGCATTCTATCTAGTTCCTCTCTTCATTGCGAACTAGCCCATCCTCCATATTCTGGGGCTATTATAACTACAGTTCTCACCAGGAATTGCCCCCCATCATGAGAAACTGTTTTAACTGAATCATACCTGCATGGGTGTCTGTGGCCATGATTGGTGCAACGATGCAACTGGAGGCAAATTTAGTGGCTATTAAGCTCTAGGACTCCATATCAGCTCATTTGGAACTTGAGTTGCCATGATATTGAGAGTCAGCCACTCCTTTTTCCCAAATTTCCTCATAGGACTATATTGTAGGAGCGCCCTCCAATAAATATTCAACATGTAACAGTAACCCTAAGAATTTGATTCTGGGGAACTCATCCTAAGACAGTATGCTTGAAAAATTTGTTATATCTAATCTGTCAGGTATCTGTCTTTAAAACAACAAATAAAATACTTCTTTTTCTAAATACTGTAATATCCCAAATCAAGTAATGGTGCTCATTCTAAAAAGCATGTGCTCTTCGTATGTATGCCTACATATCTTAGAAGTTCTTCTGAACATGTGTTCTCCTCATTTGTTTGTAAAAGTATTTATTAGAATTATTAGCTCCTTAAAATAAATCAAGGATAGTTTCTTCTGGAAATTTTCTAATGGATAACACAGTTCTTAGCATGTAGTTAAAAATGTTTCTTAACTAAATGTAGAATTAACTAAAACAGTTATTCTTCACCAGGAGTTGGTCAGTAGCTCTAATAAGCTCTTCTTAAAATATTCAGGAGGAAAATATGGTGAAAGATTTAGGGCAGCTCCTTTTAGCATTATTTATTACTTACTAATGAAATATATCCATCCCTTTGAAGTTACAAGATAGAGAAAGAAAAGATCTATATAGCTGGGGGTTAGAAAAGCAAAAAGTAAATGTATTTCAAACTTAAGTATGGGTGTCTAGGATTATTTCAACATTTTAATGATTTCTGAATTCTTAGCACATGGATCCTTCATGTTCTTTTGTAAGTACAAAAATATATTTCATTTCCTTACTAATAAATTATTTTAAATTATCCAGAGAGTCCATTAGCATAAATAATTGAGTCTTCACTAGATATGTAATGAGAAATATGGATGGCATGAGTCCAAAATCATACTAACTCAGCGTCTTTCCCTTTAAGAGTTATTAAAAAGCCTTTTCTTATATTATCAGTTACTTGCCAACTCATTTTGCCTTTTATCAATCCAGAACTTCAATACCCTTTCCAGTCATTTCTCATTCTTTCATTTTATTCACTCAACATTCACTTTCAACCACCTACTATAATATCAAAATTAGTACTGATATTGGAATGTTAATTAAAAAAAGACATTTCAGACTTTCAGAAACCAGAAACAATCAAAATTGTTAGAAGAAATTTGAAGACAGTATGGTGATAACGTGGAAGTATAATAATTTATAACTCGCTGTGGAATTATCTATTATAGGCATATCTTACTATAGACATACAAAGAAGATGATCTGATATCATGTGACAAATGATACAGTTAGAAGGAGAAAGATTTCATTCATATGCGTAATATATGTAATATAGAGAAACAAAACAAAGGAACTTTCAAAACTAAACCAAAACATACTCTAGAAACATTATTGCAGAATTAAAATTGCTAGAGGAGGAGGGAGGATAATGGCAGGAACAGAGTGGGGGGACCAATAGTCTATGGTAAAGGAGTATGGGTGATTTAGTGGTGGGTGTGATGTGTTGTCATTCCATAAATCATGTACAGGGTTGTAAACCAATGTTACCTCAATAAATTAAAATAAGGTGTGCCCATTTTCTTCTATGATTTTACACTTGAGGAAAAGCTGGTTTTAACATGGGTATTAACAAGAAACGATGTTGAAGAAGTTAATGATATTCACATTTGTTTATATTGATGGTCCACCAGTTCTTCAATTTCTTGCATTGGAATTTGGTAAGAATTCCACATTTTAAATCATTTCTTTTTACTCATGATTTCTTTTTACTCATTGTCCCTGATCCCTTGTTCTTTTTACTCACCTTCCATGACAGAATTATCTAACATGGGTAAATTTTAATTAGTGAATCAACAATAAAACACATGATTAGAAAGAATTAAAACAATGCTTTGTACAAAACTCCCTCTTAGACAGTCAAGGAGATACTTTTCATTGTTAGAATTCTAATGTAATAGAATAAACAGAATTTTCTTTACTTGTAATATATGCACATTTGTTTGAGAACAAAAATACTATAATTTAATTTTTAAGTGACACTATCCATCCCCTTCAGTATTACCACTGATTTATATTTTACAAATAAATAGACATTAATAAATTAATGTTAAAGATTTTCTCTATATTCTTCCTAAGAATCATGCGTGTAGCAATAATGAAACTATATGCAATGAGGATATTTTCTGTTATTCAAATATTTTATAGTAAATTGATTTTCATTGTTAACATACATACCCTAATTACCTTCTTATGAAATATTTTGACATTGAATTTTGCATCTGTGTATACTCTGTCAGTATTGCCAGATTCTGCTACTTTATTGAAGTAAACTGTCCTATTTTTTTCTGAATTCCCTCTTCCTCAATTTCTCAGGAATATTTCTGTTATTAGTTTGTCAAATGATGTCATTGAGATTATCTGAAAAAAAAAATGACATCCTTAATGTATTTGTTAGAATCCTACCTAATTGCAGCAAAATCCATACTGAGAGTGGCTTATATAATGTAAGAATTTTAACTTTCTCACATAACAAGAATCTCAGAAGCTGGTTAGGATAAATATGGCCAGATAATGTTTGTTATAAGATATCAAATGAAAATTGTATGTATATTGTCATTTTGCATATAAATTGTTGGGAGAGTAGGTAACTTGATAGGTAGATTCACTTTTCTGGTAATCTGAATGATTTGGTGATGCTCATTTATAAATGTAGATTTCATATGAAGGTGTACTGGGCATTTGAGGATTTGGGGGTCATTTAAATAATCTTATGTCATGAACAAATTCATAACATAAACACTGAGTGGGATTGTTATTCCATCATAAAATGTATTATGAAAATATTCTCAGCTTCCCACAAAAATTTACAGGAGTCCATATAATAGTGAAAAACATGTAAAAAACACAGCACTCTATACTTTGATAGTCAACTCATTGTAGAAATCCGTGAGGACATTCCATTATTCACAGGAACAATAGATTTGGAATATGTAACAAAACAGTTGCTTGAGAAGAATATTCTGATAAAAATAGAGCAAAGTGATTAATCTGAAAGACAGTATAAAGAACCGGCATTCTTCTTATGTATGTGATTTAGAAACACAACTATTCAGAACAGTGATATAATAAGAAAAAAATATATATATATGATAATGAATTATAATTTAGGAAAATAGTACCTAATTGGTTAATTTTTACAGTAATATTCCAACTTTGGTTTAGGAAACCTGCATGATAGGTAACTTCTTGTCACTTGATTCCTAAAAGTTACATTGTGTGTATGAGTTTCTTTTTGCCACCTAATTATATAGTTTATAAATAATATTGAGTGTTTATCGTTGTCTATCTTGCCTTATTAAAAAATGCTATTTTTAATTTTCTTTCAGAAAATAATACTCTAAGTATAAATAATAAAACATGCTTTCAGGGAATGATATTGTTGGTCATGAACAGTTGATTCTCCCATAATATTGATCGTCCTTTCTCAAGTAGTTTTGGTTATCTCCACTGCAAAAAGGAAATGTTTTCTTTCATATTGTGAGAAGGTAGTATTCAATATACAATACTGGGGTTATATTTTCACTAGGAAATGAGCTATTTAGAGAGGAAAAAACTGAAGTAGAATTTATGTATTTACATTCACATATTTCCCTGTAGTTTAACTACATGAACATTGTTTGGCATGCCTAGGATGACTGTGGATGATTAAGAACTATCTATAAAACCTGTTATGACCACACATTATCCACCCTTTACCATAGTACTTTGACTTAGTTGATCTGATGTTAGCATGGATCAGTAATTTTAAATTTTTCACCAGTAATTTTAAAATTTTCACAGCATCTTAGGTTTGTCTGCTGCAAATGATCCCCTTCCAAACACCTCAGAAGACTAAATTAAAAGGGATATTTGAAATATGGAAAATTTGAAAATGCTGTGCATTTCTATCTACTTGTGGTCAGGAAAACTATTTCTTTTTTCCGACATCAATCAATGTAGGTGGTGCAAAGAATCCCACCAGTAAAATAATCTCATTTATCTTAGTTCCAAGGAAAGTGAGGAAATTTCAAAATTCTTCTTTATACATCCTTATATGGCCTCAAAATGTTCAGGGTAGGGCTGATCATGAATGGAGAAGAATGTGATTCATAACTTCTGGTAATGAATGAAATTAATATTTTTAAAAAGGGTACTTTATTTTTTAAATATATATTTATTTACTTATATCTTTTACGTCATTGTGTATTCCTCATAAAATTCCCACCACCAATTCACCTGTGAACCATCACCGTAGTCCCTTGTGCTCTTCTCTCCCGTTTTGATCCCTTTTCCTTCCCGTCCCTCACAGAATGTCTCTTATTTATGGTTTCCTGCTAGTTTTGTTTTTATTATTATTATTATTATTATTTGATGATAATGATGATGATGATTGTTGCTATTTTTTGTCCCCGATCCTTTATTTGGTTCCCCTATATTCCTGCTATAAGTGAAACCACTTAATATTTTTCTTTTTCCTTCTGGCTTATTTCACTGAGCATGAGCCCTTCTAGCACCATCCATGTTGCTGTGAATGGCATGAGTTTATCTTTTTTGATTGCTGAATAGTAAAAAAATGGTACTTTACTAGTCTTCTTGGCTTGCCGTAACACATACCACAGTCTGGGTGCAAAGTGTATTTGTCATAATTCCAGAGGAAGTACAAGATCGGGGCCAGCAGGTAGATTTCATTCTGAGGCCTCTGCTCATGACGATAAGCAGCTATGAGCTCTATATATGTTTAATGACCTCTACTTTTTGCAAGAGAGCCAGAACAAGCTCCCTGATCCCTCTTCTTGTAAGGACACTAATAATATCATATGAAGGCCTTACCTCTATGATCTCATTTAACTTTAATTAGTGCCTTAGGGGCTCATGTCCAAATGCAGCCACACAAAAACTAGGATTTCAGCATATGATATTGGAGAGAAGAAAAACCATTTAGGTGATAATAGATATGTATTTGATTTCCTGAGTATCAATTATCAACTATACTATCCAATTAGAACAGGACAATCTAAGAAAAATTAGAAAATTATTTCAAAATAAAATTATTTTTAGCTATTTGTCATGCCACTTCAAAATAGTCAGTACTTTAAAAAATAAAGCCCTGTGAGACAATTACAAAAATAATAAAATTCAAAGTAATAAATAACATACTGTAATATAGTTTATAGTGTGGAAGATGGAGAGAATAGGAAGAAGCATTAGGTACATAGCATGATCCCATTTATGTTAAAAAAAACCTAAACTGACATCTATAAGAAGTACTAGATGATTTCTTTCTTTAAAAAGATTTATTTATTTATGCATACAAGCTGGGGTACAGACCAAAAGTGTGGGGTGGCGAGAGGGTTCACCAGAGACAGAGTGAGGAATAGAACAGGCAAATCGACGGAAACATACTGCTGAGGGGAGCAACGGGTGAGGCAGGAGAGGTCTGCTGCGCCATGTGGGAATCACCCCAGCCGGGCATCGAATTTGTGTTGCCGCTGTGGACAGCTCCACAGTGTAGCACTTAACCGCTGTGCCACAGGGGAGGCCCAGTACTTGATAATTTCTAAGGATAACAACAAATGAAAAAAGAAGCAAATGCAAAGACTTTAATGGTGTTTTATGATGAAGACTAGGATGAAAAGTAGGGAATAGTGCTAAAAAGAATGAAAAATAAAAATTAAAAGACAAAGATATCAATTGAACTGAAAATAATAATGTGCAATTATGATATGTATATGATTCATTTTATTAATTCACCTATATGGGAACCATTAAAGAAGAAAAATCTGGAAGAAAAATATATAAGCAAACAAAACCAATTTCTATAAAAAATATGAAATTTTCCTTTTTCTTTAAAAAATGAAGAGATTTACTTATTTGCCTATAGGACTGGAAATTTCAATTAATGCTGGCAAGTGTATGGTTATATGTGAATTATATAATTAATTATTGTAGTCCTTCCAAAATGATTTTTGCCATATGTAACAAGTCTTAATAAGCGTCACTACCAATAGTTCCTATTCTAAACATATGACCTATGAAAATAAAAACCTTAACAAAAATGTCTAAAAATATATACCTCAAATGTTAGTGATAATATAGCCTAAAAATAATAACAATATATTTGATCATAAATGATTATATAGACATATACCCCATGTATATATACATAAACTTATGTATTCTTATATTTATGTGTGTGTGAAATGATGGCAGCAATGACACAAGTGATAGGTGAGAAGAACTGGAATTATTTTGTTATTAGAAGTTAGTCACACTAGCCATGATATGGTAAAGTGCTATTTG